>JAWPHD010017903.1:0-42429 GCA_037043455.1 Cyrtodaria siliqua
GTCAGTAGATTTCATAGAGGGTCACTAAAACAATATGGACTACAATTCCGATTCAAAGTTTAAATCATTTGCAAATGGTTCTTGAAGGCGTTAGTAACAAACATGATAAGTAAATTGTAATATGTTTTTAAACTGTACCGGTCGTGACGTCAAGCGTCATGACGTCAAATTGCGCGAACGTCCTAATGACGTTGACGCTCCATTAGAATGGTTAAATATCGGTGTTTGCCTTAAAAAAGGTGCTTGATGCAAATAAATCCGTTATTGGGTTTGTTACGGACCCACCACCTTTATTTGTCAAAACGATTACCATTTACAGTTGAACTTGCATTATATATTATATCCATTGCTGTTTACCACATGTAAAATGTTGGAATAAAGAATTTGAATATTAAGGTATACGTTCCCGCCAAACAGCAGTCGGCGTGCGGCCTCTCTAATACTAATTTAAGTATAGCACTATTTGCGTAACATCTATATATATTGTTGCATATATGTTACTAATAATACAACTGAAAATATTACATCCTTCTTCGACTGAATGTCATGTTAGACAAACGACAATCTTGATTTTTAAAAACTCACGGCGTCCTGTTAGTTTTTCTTCATGACTTGCATGTGTTCAATAATTACTATTAATTATAAGAATTGTATATTTTTAAAGCAGATTGTTTTTGTATACTATTAACTGCTGATTATATTGCACCGATAATATGTTTCAACTTATGGTAGAAGAAGACGAAAAATGAAAAACTGAAAAACTGAAACATTTATTTATATGCAAAAAGGTTTAAAGTGAAAATGATACTGTATGGACGCTAATTTCAATGCTTGATAAACACTTCAAGACTGCCGGGTCTACCGTCATTATGTATACACTGCAACCAGTTAGTATTTCGTCTGCTTCAAGATAAAGGTTTCAACATTCTGACCAATCATTGATCTTATTTTTACAGGTACAGCTATTAATAGATGCACCAACATTCAAAATTTGACTTGACGGGCATTATATAGTTTATAGTATTACCATATCATTCCTTATTTGTAAATAGTATTATCATTTATTTATTTAAATAATTTTTTAATTACTTCATTTCTTCATCTTTCATCCGTTTTTGCGCACAGTACATCATCATCATTCATCATTCATTCATTCATTCATTCATTCATACATCATTCATTCAATTCATTCATTCATTCATTCATTCATTCATTCATTCATTCATTCATTCCATTCATTCATTCATTCATTCATATCATTCATTCTAGTCATTCATTCAGTCATTCATTCATTCATTCATTCATTCATTCATTCATTCATTCGATTCATTCAGTTCAATTCATTCATTCATATTCAAAATCATTTCATTCATCATTCAATATTCATTCTATTCATTCATTCATTCATTCATTCATCTCATTCATTCATTCATTCATGTCATTCATTTCTTTCATTCTTTCATTCATTCATTCATTCATTCATTCATTCATTCATTCCTTCATTCATTCATTCATATCATTCATTCATTCATTCATTCATGTCATTCTTTCATTCATTCATTCAGTTCAATCATTCATTCATTCATACCATTCATTCATTCATTCATTCATTCATTCCATTCATTCATATTCATTCATTCTTTCATTCATTCTTCATTCATTCATTCATTCATTAATTCATCATTCATTCATTCATCATTCATTCATTCATCATCATTCATTCATTCATTCTTCATTCATCATTCATTCAATTCTTCATTCATTCATTCATTCATTCATTCATTCATTCATTCAATCAATCATTCATTCATTCATCATTCATTCATTCTTAGTCATTCATGTCATTCTTCATTCATTCATTCATTCATTCATTCATTCCATTCATTCATTCATTCATTCCATTCATTCATTCATTCATTCATTCATTCATTCATTCATTCATTCATCATTCATTCATTCATTCATTCATTCATTCATTCATTCATTCATTCATTCATTCATTCATTCATCATTCATTCCTTCATTCATTCATTCATTCATTCATTCATCATTCATTCATTCATTCATTCATTCATTCTTTCATTCATTCATTCATTCATTTCATTCATTCATTCAATCATTCATTTCATTCATTCATTCATCATTCATTCATTCATTCATTCATTCCTCATTCATTCATTCATCATTCATTCATTCATTCATTCATTCATTCATTCATTCATTTCATTCATTCATTCATTCATTCATTCATTCATTCATTCATTCATTCATTCATTCATTCATTCATTCATTCCATTCATCATTCATTCATTCATTCATTCATTCATTCATCATTCACTCACTCACTCACTCACTCACTCACTCCCTCCCTCCCCCTCCCTCCCTCCCTCCCTCCTCCCTCCCTCCCTCCCTCCCTCCCTCCCTCCCCACCTCCTCCGTCCCTCCCTCCCTCCTCCCTCCCTCCCTCCCTTCCCTCCTCCCTCCCTCCCTTCCCTCCTCCCTCCCCTCACTCACTCACTCACTCACTCACTCACTCACTCACTCACTCCTCACTCATTCAAATTTGACAGTTAGGAATATTTTGTTCTAGAAAGTATCGAAAATAAATACATTATATAATTATTTGTATATATCTGTATAGAGTAATGTTTAGTGTATTTACACGTCAAATTGTATGGATTAAAAATGCTTTAATATTTGGAAATTTGTGATTAAATCTCTCTGAGCGGCATAATGTATAAATTTATCAGAAAAGCTTCTCTTGGGCCATTTTGGGTTTGTTATAGTCAACCCTGGCCTTTAATTAAAAAATACATGAGATATAACATACCTGGAGCGTATATTGTGACGTGGCAAAGGATGATCCCGCGTGGCCGGTTATATAGTCGATACTAAAAGGCTGCATGTTGGAAATTGGTCCAATCAGTTCTTAATGATTCAATAACAATTGCTTCTTTATAAATTCGTGTAAATAGCATAACATACACAACTTAGTATAATGTTGTTTGTAGAAACAAGAGAGTTTGTTATGATCTCCTAATGAGACAAGATGGGAATATATATATTCTGGGCTGATGTTTGAGTGAATTTGTTCACACTTTGAGTAAATAATTAAGGTGAACACTTTTCACGCAAGTGTGTCAAAGGTCAAAGCGGACAGCGCGTGGGGATGTTCGTTATTGCACTGATTCTAATTGGTGTAATTATGTTTGCACTGTTTGGTTATAATTAGTTAGTTTGAGTGATTAGTGGTGTTTGATTGGAAAATATCAAAGTTTGATAACTCGTACTGAATTTGCTATTTGGCTCGTCTTTTTCGACGAAGGGAAAAAAAGAGACATATTTGTTGATTCGTTTGATCCCAGCAATTACAGAACAATCACATTGCTAAGTTGCTTCGGAAAACTATATACAACATTATAAATATACGTCTACAGACGTTTTTAGATACGCATGATGTAATAACGGAACATCAAGCAGGATTTAGTAAAGATTTTTCTACAACCGATAATCTGTTTATTTTACACAGCCTTATACAAATATTAAATAACAATAAAAACTATTGTGTGAATTTATAGATTTGAAACAAGCTTTCGACAACGTATGGAGAGCAGCGTTATGGTATAAACTATCAAGGCACGAAATAACAGGGACATGTTTTGACTTCATTAAACGTATGTATAGTAATATAAAATTATATGTATCTCTGTAAATGGACACATTCCGATTATTTCCCCTCTAATATAGGAGTACGGCAAGGTGAAAATCTTTCGCCAATTTTGTTTTCACTGTAAACGATCTAAACGATTTTCTGCGCAGTAGTGATATTGTCGTTGGTACTTACTGCCAACCTCATGCACTTGACAAAGTGTACATGTTTTATTAATTGTTTGTTTTGTTATATGCTGGGTACCTGTATATCCATGGCTGATGATACAGTTATTTTGTGTGAAAGTGAGAAAGATGTACAGAATGCGTTGAATGTTTATAAATTGTATTGTGATGAATGGAAACGTACAATAAACATAGATAATCTAAAGTGCTGGTTTTCCCAAAAGGTAGACAATCTAATTATAAGTTTACGTTTAATGGTGATCCAGTTGATATTGTAACAGAATATAAGTATCTAGGTATATATTTTAGTAAAAGTGGCTCTTTTTATGTTGCAAAGAAACATATTGCTAATCAGGCTACCAGAGCTCTATACAGTCTACTCAAGAAAGCTAGACATTTGTCATTACCAATAGACTTGCAACTATATTTATTCGATAAAACAATTAAACCCATTCTTTTATATGGCCGCGAACTTTGGGGTTATGTAAATCTTGATGTAATTGACAGGGTACATTTGAAGTTTCTAACGTATATTTTGAATCTAAAAAAATCTACTGCAACTTGTGGGGTATTTCCAGCATCAGTAGTTATTTAAACTAAAGTAATTTCGTTTTGGGCAAATAATAACGGTCCAAAGAGAGTTAAACTTTCAAACTTAATTGATGAATAATACGCAGTCATTCCAAATATAGCGCATCAACTATTGCAAAAAAGAAACTTTCAGAGGCTAAATCAGATCAGAGACATACTGATTAAATGTTGCCTAAGTGGAGTATGGGATTCGCAGACCTTTCCCAACACTAAATGGTTGAAGTGTTCAGTAAATCAAAACTCAAAGATTTATTCTTAAATGAGTGGTATTCTAAAATAATGAATTTGAGCAACAGCACCTCCTTTCGTTTATTTATACATACATTTTGCTTTGAGAACTATCTTACCAACGCATCATAATGTTTGTTAAAGTATATAACCAAATTCAGAACAAGAAATCACAGTTTACCAGTTGAAACTGGCAATTGAAATAAAAGTCCGTATAATCGTAGAATATGCCAGCTTTAGGAGATGAGTTTCATTATCTGTTTGAATGACGCGAATTCAAATATCAGCGTAATAAATAGATCAGTCCAGAATATTTTAAAAGACCCAGTGTATACACATTTGATAAATTAATAAACACCAAAATAATGCAGAGTAGAAAATTGTGCAAACTTATTAAAAACATCATGCAAAGAGTCAAATAGATAATATCCATGTTGTAATGTAATACTGTTTGATTTTGTTTAATTATGTATTTTTATTTACTTGTTGGTTTCGACTTATTATTTTGACATGCATTTGCCAACTAATAAATGTGTATACAAAACAGATCTTTAGTTATAAACTGAAAAGAAAAAGAAACGCACAATGGATATTTCCGCTAATAATGTATGTTTAATATGCTACTGCTAATCGAATGGTACAGGGCGACATTAGGCCTGTCCTTTCGGAAAGAAGGTTTAAACAGCACCGAACACACCAATGGTTACTCCTTTACAGTTTCATTATCGACAGAATGCGCATTTGGCTCAAGTAGGTGCTTTAAACATTGCAATATCTTAACATTAAACACAATACTGAAATGGCTTGACTTTCTAAAGCGAAACTTCAACATTTAGGAATTTCATGTTACAAAGTATACTTTGATTAAAAGGTCTACTAAATGACAGAGTTGTCTTTTCTGTAATTAGTTGTAGCCACTTTTTGTACAAAACACGTTGAGATTACGTTGAATTAAGTGTATATATAATAGTGTAGTATATGCAATATTTTGATTATGCGTTTCTTTTTCCTTTCACTATATGATAAATGAGGACTACCTGGGAGATCATTTCTTCTCACAGCTATTACCAAATTGCATTACTCTTTTGTAATTAACCATGTCATATTATATCTATACTACTGTTTTCTATTATACTTATGAGCCTCGATGAAGATTTAAATGTTCTTATACATACCTCATATACATATGGAAGAATCTTCCTCAAATCGAAATCGACTGAAAAAAACAATACTTTCACGAAATGTAACTCTTGGTGATAGATTAGTACAGATTTACCCTCCCGCAGATATCGATAAAGCCGCCTCGGGCCGCAGTCACACTTGCACACTTTATGGGGGCCATAAAACATTGAGAATCATTATGTATCTACAGTGACCATATGGAATGAAACTATAAATGCACTTTAGTAAATTTAAGCAAAACACATTTTTAAAAAATCAGTTTAATATTTACATGAAATACTTTATTATAAACAAGCTTTTAATAAGCTATAACTGAGAATATATTTTTTTAAGTGTATTTTTAAGGAAATGGCGTTATAATAGTGAGAACTTCTATAAAAAGCTGTTTAAAAGGTAAAAATACCATCATTTTTGAAATAGCAAAAGTTTCGTTCTGACTCCTGTTTTGCCTAAAATGGAAATACCATCATTGGACAGAGAAATACATGTGTAATGGGTTTTTGCATGAATTAAACATTTATGCATACAACTCTTCATGTTATATATTTCTCCGCGTCGTCTGCTTAATGTGATTGTCGCAAACAACAACAACAACAATTAATAATTTAAAAAAAAATTGCTATCTTTGCTTGTAAAACAGACCATCTATAACTAGTGTCATTAACAAAAAAACAATATCAAAATAAATATTAGTGTTTCTCCTATTTAGAACCGTTTGCACCTAAGGCTTCAGTTTCGTCATTATGCGATATATTTACAATTAAAAAACACATGTTCGACATATTTTAAGAATTTTATATAGAACATATAAGGACACTAGATGGTGTATTTAAACTCGAAAACAGACCAAGATCCTTTTAACATAAAAATATGAAACTTATATCAAAATAAAGATAATAAATTGTATTTTAAGAAACCGTGAATTGTATGTCATGTAAGAATATACATGAATAAGTATCAACAGGTAGTATGTTATGCGGACATGCAAATATATAATTGTCCTTAGTTGAAAAACCTTCTCCTAACAATGAAGAAGTTCATTATACATGTATATTATAATTATTTGCTGTTTGATTTGAAGACTGAGTTTGACTGTCAGCCATATATGTATATGTGTATGTATATCCTCATGGGCGGTTAGCCTATTGGAAATTTGAAAATAAACTATATATATTCTGGGCTGATGTTTGAGTGAATTTGTTCACACTTTGAGTAAATAATTAAGGTGAACACTTTTCACGCAAGTGTGTCAAAGGTCAAAGCGGACAGCGCGTGGGGATGTTCGTTATTGCACTGATTCTAATTGGTGTAATTATGTTTGCACTGTTTGGTTATAATTAGTTAGTTTGAGTGATTAGTGGTGTTTGATTGGAAAATATCAAAGTTTGATAACTCGTACTGAATTTGCTATTTGTCTCGTCTTTTTCGACGAAGGGAAAAAAAGAGACATATTTGTTGATTCGTTTGATCCCAGCAATTACAGAACAATCACATTGTTAAGTTGCTTCGGAAAACTATATACAACATTATAAATATACGTCTACAGACGTTTTTAGATACGCATGATGTAATAACGGAACATCAAGCAGGATTTAGTAAAGATTTTTCTACAACCGATAATCTGTTTATTTTACACAGCCTTATACAAATATTAAATAACAATAAAAACTATTGTGTGAATTTATAGATTTGAAACAAGCTTTCGACAACGTATGGAGAGCAGCGTTATGGTATAAACTATCAAGGCACGAAATAACAGGGACATGTTTTGACTTAATTAAACGTATGTATAGCAATATAAAATTATATGTAACTCTGTAAATGGAACACATTCCGATTATTTCCCCTCTAATATAGGAGTACGGCAAGGTGAAAATCTTTCGCCAATTTTGTTTTCACTGTAAACGATCTAAACGATTTTCTGCGCAATAGTGATATTGTCGTTGGTGCTTACTGCCAACCTCATGCACTTGATAAAGTGTACATGTTTTATTTATTGTTTGTTTTGTTATATACTGGGTACCTGTATATCAATGGCTGATGATAGTTATTTTGTGTGAAAGTGAAAAAGATGTACAGAATGCGTTGAATGTTTATAAATTGTATTGTGATGAATGGAAACTTACAATAAACATAGATAATCTAAAGTGCTGGTTTTCCCAAAAGGTAGACAATCTAATTATAAGTTTACGTTTAATGGTGATCCAGTTGATATTGTAACAGAATATAAGTATCTAGGTATATATTTTAGTAAAAGTGGCTCTTTTTATGTTGCAAAGATACATATTGCTAATCAGGCTACCAGAGCTCTATACAGTCTACTCAAGAAAGCTAGACATTTGTCATTACCAATAGACTTGCAACTATATTTATTCGATAAAACAATTAAACCCATTCTTTTATATGGCCGCGAACTTTGGGGTTATGTAAATCTTGATGTAATTGACAGGGTACAATTGAAGTTTCTGACGTATATTTTGAATCTAAAAAAATCTACTGCAACTTGTGGGGTATTTCCAGCATCAGTAGTTATTTAAACTAAAGTAATTTCGTTTTGGGCAAAAAATAACGGTCCAAAGAAAGTTAAACTTTCAAACTTAATTGATGAATAATACGCAGTCATTCCAAATATAGCGCATCAACTATTGCAAAAAAAGAAACTTTTAGAGGCTAAATCAGATCAGAGACATACTGATTAAATGTGGCCTAAGTGGAGTATGGGATTCGCAGACCTTTCCCAACACTAAATGGTTGAAGTGTTCAGTAAATCAAAAACTCAAAGATTTATTCTTAAATGAGTGGTATTCTAAAATAATGAATTCGAGCAACAGCACCTCCTTTCGTTTATTTATACATACATTTTGCTTTGAGAACTATCTTACCAACGCATAATGTTTGTTAAAGTATATAACCAAATTCAGAACAAGAAATCACAGTTTACCAGTTGAAACTGGCAATTGAAATAAAAGTCCGTATAATCGTAGAATATGCCAGCTTTAGGATATGAGTTCCATTATCTGTTTGTATGACGCGAATTCAAATATCAGCGTAATAAATAGATCGGTCCAGAATATTTTAAAAGACCCAGTGTATACACATTTGATAAATTAATAAACACCAAAATAATGCATAGTAGAAAATTGTGCAAACTTATTAAAAACATCATGCAAAGAGTCAAATAGATAATATCCATGTTGTAATGTAATACTGTTTGATTTTGTTTAATTATGTATTTTTATTTACTTGTTGGTTTCGACTTATTATTTTGACATGCATTTGCCAACAAATAAATGTGTATACAAAACAGATCTTTAGTTATATACTGAAAAGAAAAAGAAACGCACAATGGATATTTCCGCTATTATTGTATGTTTAATATGCTACTGCTAATCGAATGGTACAGGGCGACATTAGGCCTGTCCTTTCGGAAAGAAGGTTTAAACAGCACCGAACACACCAATGGTTACTCCTTTACAGTTTCATTATCGACAGAATGCGCATTTGGCTCAAGTAGGTGCTTTAAACATTGCAATATCTTAACATTAAACACAATACTGAAATGGCTTGACTTTCTAAAGCGAAACTTCAACATTTAGGAATTTCATGTTACAAAGTATACTTTGATTAAAAGGTCTACTAAATGACAGAGTTGTCTTTTCTGTAATTAGTTGTAGCCACTTTTTGTACAAAACACGTTGAGATTACGTTGAATTAAGTGTATATATAATAGTGTAGTATATGCAATATTTTGATTATGCGTTTCTTTTTCCTTTCACTATATGATAAATGAGGACTACCTGGGAGATCATTTCTTCTCACAGCTATTACCAAATTGCATTATTCTTTTGTAATTAACCATGTCATATTATATCTATACTACTGTTTTCTATTATACTTATGAGCCTCGATGATGATTTAAATGTTCTTATACATACCTCATATACATATGGAAGAATCTTCCTCAAATCGAAATCGACTGAAAAAAACAATACTTTCACGAAATGTAACTCTTGGTGATAGATTAGTACAGATTTACCTCCCGCAGATATCGATAAAGCCGCCTCGGGCCGCAGTCACACTTGCACACTTTATGGGGGCCATAAAACATTGAGAATCATTATGTATCTACAGTGACCATATGGAATGAAACTATAAATGCACTTTAGTAAATTTAAGCAAAACACATTTTTAAAAAATCAGTTTAATATTTACATGAAATACTTTATTATAAACAAGCTTTTAATAAGCTATAACTGAGAATATATTTTTTTAAGTGTATTTTTAAGGAAATGGCGTTATAATAGTGAGAACTTCTATAAAAAGCTGTTTAAAAGGTAAAAATACCATCATTTTTGAAATAGCAAAAGTTTCGTTCTGACTCCTGTTTTGCCTAAAATGGAAATACCATCATTGGACAGAGAAATACATGTGTAATGGGTTTTTGCATGAATTAAACATTTATGCATACAACTCTTCATGTTATATATTTCTCCGCGTCGTCTGCTTAATGTGATTGTCGCAAACAACAACAACAACAACAATTAATAATTTAAAAAAAAATTGCTATCTTTGCTTGTAAAACAGACCATCTATAACTAGTGTCATTAACAAAAAAACAATATCAAAATAAATATTAGTGTTTCTCCTATTTAGAACCGTTTGCACCTAAGGCTTCAGTTTCGTCATTATGCGATATATTTACAATTAAAAAACACATGTTCGACATATTTTAAGAATTTTATATAGAACATATAAGGACACTAGATGGTGTATTTAAACTCGAAAACAGACCAAGATCCTTTTAACATAAAAATATGAAACTTATATCAAAATAAAGATAATAAATTGTATTTTAAGAAACCGTTTGCACCTAAGCGATCATATTTATAGAATTTTTAATATTAAACAATAATGAAATTTCCCCCAATACGCTCCATGTAAAAATCTGGCGACTCATCGATAACCCGTTTGAAGAAGATTCTTCCATATGTTATGTCACCGTGGTTATGTACATGTGAACTGAGTGAATAAAAGATATTGTTTTGTTGTGAATTGAGTGAATAAAATATATTGTATTGTATTGTATTGTATTGTATTGTATTGTATTGTATTGTATTGTATTGTATTGTATTGTATTGTATTGTGTTGTGTTGTGTTGTGTTGTGTTGTGTTGTGTTGTGTTGTGTTGTGTTGTGTTGTGTTGTGTTGTGTTGTGTTGTGTTGTGTTGTGTTGTGTTGTGTTGTGTTGTGTTGTGTTGTGTTGTGTTGTGTTGTGTTGTGTTGTGTTGTGTTGTGTTGTGTTGTATTGTATTGTATTGTCAAAGGGCAAATAACTTGATAATTATTCATTCAACTTTTCTTGTTTTTTGTTAATTTGTCAGGATCTGTATGCACTACTTCTTTTAAACTTTGTTATTATTTGTGTCGTGAGTATTACTTCGCAACATGGCATCTTAATCAATGGTGTAAAAATAGGTCAATGGAGGCCTTGATGACCTAATTTCATCTAGATAAATATGCACATGACGTTCGAACTGTACATTACTCATGTATGTATGAATTTTAAAGATACATAGAAAGGGACCTAATGAGAAACGGTAACCAAAGTGTGACGTATGTATGGACATATGCAACATGACGTATTTATGGACATACGCAACATGACTTATGCATGGACATACGCAACATGATTTATGTATGGACATACGCAACATGACTTATGTATGGACATACGCAACATGACGTATGTATGTACATACGCAACATGACTTATTTATGGACATACGCAACATGATTTATGTATGGACATACGCAACATGACTTATGGACATACGCAACATGATTTATGTATGGACATACGCAACATGATTTATGTATGGACATACACAACATGATTTATGTATGGACATACGCAACATGACGTATGAATGGACATACGCAACATGACTTATGTATGGACATATGCAACATGATTTATGTATGGACAAACGCAACATGACGTATGAATGGACATACGCAACATGACTTATGTATGGACATATGCAACATGATTTATGTATGGACAAACGCAACATGACTTATGAATGGACAAACACAACATGACTTATGTATAGACATACACAAAATGATTTATGTATGGACATAAGCAACATGAGGTATGAATGGACATATGCAACCTGACTTATGTATGGACAAACGCAACATGACGTATGAATGGACATACGCAACATGACTTATGTATGGACATATGCAACATGATTTATGTATGGACAAACGCAACATGACTTATAAATGGACAAACACAACATGACTTATGTATAGACATACGCAAAATGATTTATGTATGGACATAAGCAACATGAGGTATGAATGGACATATGCAACCTGACTTATGTATGGACATACGCAACATGACTTATGTATGGACATACGCAACATGATTTATGTATGGACATACGCAACATGACTTATGTATGGACATACGCAACATGACTTATGTATGGACATACGCAACATGATTTATGTATGGACACATGCAACATGACATGTATGGACTACGCAACATGACGTATGAATGGACATACGCAACATGAATTATGTATGGACATACGCAACATGACTTATGTATGGACGTACGCAACATGACTTATGTATGGACATACGCAACATGACGTATGAATGGACATACGCATCATGACCATGAAACGAAAGGTCAACAAAAGGAGTAACTTACAAAACCGTAATAAGAGACACTAAGTCAAGAATTGCTTTGCAATCAACGATTTCGTTTGGTGTTAAACGTCATTTTTCAGCACATTTTATGCTATGTATGAAGTTCGAGATTGTTTTTGTGGTGGAAGCAGACCACCCACTTCCTTATTCCTGGGTAGACCCAGTACTGTATACCTCCCACCATCCATAAGAATCGACACTTACGAGTTGAGCTTCCAGTGGTTCGAACCCGCTGCGGTGAGAGGCGAGACGGTTTAAAACGCAACGTCATTAACCACTCGACCACGGTGGCATCAAAGACGAAAACAACAAAAGGAAAACTTTATTTTATGGTTTATCGTTTATTTAAGAAGTACTTTACAAGTCTGTCTTGTATATTAGTATTAGTAGAATTGCAGGTGATACATGATACTATACATTGTATGTAAAACAATATTATCCATACCATATGCTCACATGTTTCTTAAAGAACATACGCTCTTTCTACCTATTAAACCATTGTTATCCATTTTGTAAACATAAAATATATACTTCATAAAATAATAAGATATTAAGAAAACATAGCACATTTAACTTTCAGTTTTGTTTTATGCATTATCGAATACAATACCGAGGCGCTTCGTCGTCACCAGATGAGACGCTCTGTGTCGGCTGTTCATTGGATGGCATATACCATTTCTGTTCACTAGTTTCAAATCCCAATTTGTCCGTGTCTTTTCCATCTGCTTCCGGGTGGTTCCCAGTGTTTCGGCACGGAGGCATATATCCAAATGACGGACCCGCATTGTACCCTGGGAAAGAAGCGGGTTGATGCGAATATGAGTTTGAGTGAGATGGGTTACAGTATACTGTGGGTGTGGCGTAATGTCCAACTGGCATTGTCATAAGTTGTCCCGTGTACGCATGCGTCATCTCTGACGCGTGGTATCTGCCGTATGCCGATTGGTTGGATTGCTGAACTCCTGATGGTCTGCGCGGATGGTACGCAGCGAAGGACGGTGTCATGGGCGTGTAGACTATGTTTCTAGATGGTAGGATGTTGGAAAAGGGTTCGCTGCCGGCAATTTTCATGCCTCTCGTTGCCCTTCTTTGTGCGTGACGGCGTCTATAATCACCCTTGACGAAGTCATCTGTGCACTGCGGATGTATTCCCCAGAAATGACCCTTGCCTTAAATATAAAACAATACATTGTAAAAAGAAGTCACGTTTCTTGTAAAACACAAACATAGAATATTCGTAAAAAAAAGGTCGACTAAAAATGAATGTTGTTTAATCAATATAATTTTTTTAATCAAGAGTCTTAATCTATGTATATAGACATCATATATGAATAAAGAAGCATCAGCTTAAGACAGATTGTTATTATTTGTTTGATTAATGCTTTCTACGACTAACAGCAGTGGCAGTATGTATTAACATTTTAATATTTCCTTCAGCGTTGACCACAAGTAATTAATTGGCATGCATAACCTACCTGATTCTTCCTTGCCACACTTGATGAAACACTCGTTGATGCTGAGGTTGTACCGGATACTGTTTCTCCAACTCTTCTCCTCGTTGTTATAGTAACTGTGGTTCTCGATGATGTGTTTGTAAATGTCGGCAAGAGGCAACTTCCGGTCGCGTGAGCTGAGTATTGCCATGGCGATGAGAGCGATATAGGAGTGTGGAGGTTTATCTGTTAGTGCCGATGATGACACCTTTTTCTGAACAGCGTCAGCTTTCTTGTCGAGAGCGCGTAAAGTCTGTGTGACGACCGGACTCGATACCACTGTCTCTGTTTGGTGACGGTGTTCCCCTCTCCAGGGCCTCTGTACTCTGTTCCCTACAGTTCATCTCTAGAGGGAAAGTTGAGGGCGTGTTTATGCTACTGAGGGCGTCGTCCTTGTTGATAATGCTGTAGACGTCATCCAAAAGTGGCGTGGTGTAATATAAATGATTTTGTGATTGGTCGTCTTCATACGAATTCCGCTTCTGTAAAATAACAAAATGCAATTTAACTCCTAAATAATTTAAAATTGTTCATATATAACCGACTTTCCGAAGTGTTCAAATATAAAATATAATTTGAATGTACCTGTGTAATTATTAATAATAATGTATGTTGATGTTTACAGCATTGCACATCGAATCGGACAAATCGTAAAAGCACAGGTCGCCGAGAAATCTGAATGGAAAAACAAGCACAGCAGTCCTTTTTTTCAATTATTTTAGTCATCAATACTAAATTATAGAAAAAGAATTTAACAATATTTTTTCACAGGACATTCATAAAATAGCGGTGTTTACATAAAAATGTAGTAATATTCAGTATTCGGCAATCTTGAATTATTTATCAAGCATTGAAATTAGCGTCACATTTGATTTATCCTTTAGATTTTTTATTTTAAACCTGTTTGCATATAATTAAAATAGAATCTTGGGTTCCTTTTTACCGTCTAATTCTACCATATGTTTATCTATATAGTTGGTGAAATATAATCAACAGTTAATAGTATGCCAAAAACAACAATTTGCTTTGAACTATTCTTATCAAATTAATATTAATGACTGGACAAATGCAAGGTATGTAGAAAAACGGTACGCCTCGAGTTTTTTAAATCAAGATTGTCGTGTGTCCCTTTAAATAATGTGTTACTCCCATAATGAGCCATGATGCTGAAGTGTAGAATAGTAACGATATAAATTGAAGAGAACACTCGGACCCGGCTTCCTTTGTAACATTATCATGTATGATTCAATGTTATTTGATATTTCCCACAATGCTGTAGCATTAATGCATGCTCAGTTGTCTCCCCTCTGACACCAATGAGCATTATTGCACCGCGCACAAAATCGTAAGAATTTCATTGGATTAGAGCGGTCACATGGTGACCCTCTATTATTCTATAGGTGGTCAGTAGATTTCATAGAGGCTCACTAAAACAATATGGACTACAATTCCGATTCAAAGTTTAAATCATTTGCGAATGGTTCTTTAAGGCGTTAGTAACAAACATGATAAGTAAATTATAATATGTTTTTAAACTGTACCGGTTGTGACGTCAGTGTCATGACGTCAAATTGCGCGAACGTCTTAATGACGTTGACGCTCCATTAAAATGGTTAAATATCGGTGTTTGCCTTAAAAAAGGTGCTCGATGCAATAAGTCAGTTATTGGGTTTGTTACGGACCCACCACCTTTATTTGTCAAAACGATTACTATTTACAGTTGAACTTGCATTATATATTATATCCATTGCTGTTTTCCACATGTAAAATGTTGGAATAAAGAATTTGAATATTAAGGTATACTTTCCCGCCAAACAGCAATCGGCGTGCGGCCTCTCTAATACTCATTTAAGTATAGGACTATTTGCGTATCATCTATATATATTGTTGCATATATGTTACTAATAATACAACTGAAAATATTACATCCTTCTTCGACTGAATGTCATGTTAGACAAACGACAATCTTGATTTTTAAAAACTCACGTCGTCCTGTTAGTTTTTGTTCATGACTTGCATGTGTTCAATAATTACTATTAATTATAAGAATTGTATATTTTTAAAGCAGATTGTTTTTGTATACTATTAACTGCTGATTATATTGCACCGATAATATGTTTCAACTTATGGTAGAAGAAGACGAAAAATGAAAAAATGAAACATTTATTTATATGCAAAAAGGTTTTAAGTGAAAATGATACTGTATGGACGCTAATTTCAATGCTTGATAAACACTACTAGACTGCCGGGTCTACCGTCATTATGTATACACTGCAACCAGTTAGTATTTCGTCTGCTTCAAGATAAGGGTTTCAACATTCTGACCAATCATTGATCTTATTTTTACAGGTACAGCTATTAGTAGATGCACCAACATTCAAAATTTGACTTGACGGGCATTATATAGTTTATATTATTACCATATCATTCCTTATTTGTAAATAGTTTTATCTTTATTTATTTACATAGTTTTTTAATTACTTCATTTCTTCATCTTTCATCAGTTTTTGCGCACAGTACATTCATTCATTCATTCATTCATTCATTCATTCATTCATTCATTCATTCATTCATTCATTCATTCATTCATTCATTCATTCATTCACTCACTCACTCACTCACTCACTCACTCACTCACTCACTCACTCACTCACTCACTCACTCACTCACTCACTCACTCAAATTTGACAGTTAGGAATAAAAGTTTTGTTCTAGAAAGTATCGAAAATAAATACATTATATAATTATTAGTATATATCTGTATAAAGTAATGTTTAGTGTATTTACACGTCAAATTGTATGGTTTAAAAATGCTTTAATATTTGGAAATTTGTGATTAAATCTCTCTGAGCGGCATAATGTATAAATTTATCAGAAAAGCTTCTCTTGGGCCATTTTGGGTTTGTTATAGTCAACCCTGGCCTTTAATTAAAAAATACATGAGATATAACATACCTGGAGCGTATATTGTGACGTGGCGAAGGATGATCCCGCGTGGCCGGTTATATAGTCGATACTAAAAGGCTGCATGTTGGAAATTGGTCCAATCAGTTCTTAATGATTCAATAACAATTGCTTCTTTATAAATTCGTGTAAATAGCATAACATACACAACTTAGTATAATGTTGTTTGTAGAAACAAGAGAGTTTGTTATGATCTCCTAATGAGAAAAGATGGGAATATATATATTCTGGGCTGATGTTTGAGTGAATTTGTTCACACTTTGAGTAAATAATTAAGGTGAACACTTTTCACGCAAGTGTGTCAAAGGTCAAAGCGGACAGCGCGTGGGGATGTTCGTTATTGCACTGATTCTAATTGGTGTAATTATGTTTCCACTGTTTGGTTATAATTAGTTAGTTTGAGTGATTAGTGGTGTTTGATTGGAAAATATCAAAGTTTGATAACTCGTACTGAATTTGCTATTTGTCTCGTCTTTTTCGACGAAGGGAAAAAAAGAGACATATTTGTTGATTCGTTTGATCCCAGCAATTACAGAACAATCACATTGCTAAGTTGCTTCGGAAAACTATATACAACATTATAAATATACGTCTACAGACGTTTTTAGATACGCATGATGTAATAACGGAACATCAAGCAGGATTTAGTAAAGATTTTTCTACAACCGATAATCTGTTTATTTTACACAGCCTTATACAAATATTAACTAACAATAAAAACTATTTTGTGAATTTATAGATTTGAAACAAGCTTTCGACAACGTATGGAGAGCAGCGTTATGGTATAAACTATCAAGACACGAAATAACAGGGACATGTTTTGACTTAATTAAACGTATGTATAGCAATATAAAATTATATGTAACTCTGTAAATGGAACACATTCCGATTATTTCCCCTCTAATATAGGAGTACGGCAAGGTGAAAATCTTTCGCCAATTTTGTTTTCACTGTAAACGATCTAAACGATTTACTGCTCAATAGTGATATTTTCGTTGGTACATACTGCCAACCTCATGCACTTGATAAAGTGTACATGTTTTATTAATTGTTTGTTTTGTTATATGCTGGGTACCTGTATATCCATGGCTGATGATACAGTTATTTTGTGTGAAAGTTAGAAAGATGTACAGAATGCGTTGAATGTTTATAAATTGTATTGTGATGAATGGAAACTTACAATAAACATAGATAATCTAAAGTGCTGGTTTTCCCAAAAGGTAGACAATCTAATTATAAGTTTACGTTTAATGGTGATCTAGTTGATATTGTAACAGAATATAAGTATCTAGGTATATATTTTAGTAAAAGTGGCTCTTTTTATGTTGCAAAGAAACATATTGCTTATCAGGCTACCAGAGCTCTATACAGTCTACTCAAGAAAGCTAGACATTTGTCATTACCAATAGACTTGCAAATATATTTATTCGATAAAACAATTAAACCCATTCTTTTATATGGCCGCGAACTTTGGAGTTATGTAAATCTTGATGTAATTGACAGGGTACAATTGAAGTTTCTAACGTATATTTTGAATTTAAAAAAATCTACTGCAACTTGTTGGGTATTTCCAGTATCAGTAGTTATTCAAACTAGAGTAATTTCATTTTGGGCAAAAAATAACGGTCCAAAGAGAGTTAAACTTTCAAACTTAATTGATGAATAATACGCAGTCATTCCAAATATAGCGCATCAACTATTGCAAAAAAGAAACTTTCAGAGGCTAAATCAGACCAGAGACATACTGATTAAATGTGGCCTAAGTGGAGTATGGGATTCTATGGAAAGCCTCGGCTGCCTTCTGTTGGCCTTTTGCATTTTGTGCAGTACGCTTCCTAAGTTGTCCTGTACATTTTCTAAGTTGTTATGTGCATTTAGTAAGTTGTTATGTGCATTTAGTAATTTGTTATGTGCATTTTCTAGGTTGTCATGTGCATTTTCTAAGTTGTCATGTGCATTTTCCAAGTTGTTATGTGCATTTTCTAAGTTTTATGTGCATTTCGTAGGTTGTTATGTGCATTTTCTAAGTTGTCTTGTGCATTTTCTAAGTTGTTATGTGCATTTCGTAAGTTGTTATGTGCATTTTCCAAGTTGTTAAGTACATTTAGTAAGTTGTTATGTGCATTTCGTAGGTTGTTATGTGCATATTCTAAGTTGTCTTGTGCATTTTCTAAGTTGTTATGTGCGTTTCATAAGTTGTTATGTACATTTAGTAAGTTGTTATGTGCATTTCGTAGGTTGTTATGTGCATATTCTAAGTTGTCTTGTGCATTTTCTAAGTTGTTATATGCATTTCGTAAGTTGTTATGTGCATTTCGTAGGTTGTTATGTGCATATTCTAAGTTGTCTTATGCATTTTCTAAGTTGTTTTGTGCATTTTCTAAGTTGTTATGTGCGTTTTCTAAGTTGTCATGTGCATTTCATAAGTTGTTATGTACATTTCGTAAGTTGTCTTGTGCAAACTACAAGTCGTCGTTAAGTAGACTTTTTATCGGAATAAGTTTTGAAGGAAACACCGGTAGAAATGGCGGCTCCAGGAGCGGACGCTATGCTCTGCCTAGATAAAAGAAATTGGGCTAGGTACATTATACAATAAATTCTTAGAACATAAACTGATTTCAAAATGTTTATGGGATTGTCTGACGTGGAGCTAATAAATCTTGGTCTGAAAAAAAAAAAAAAAAAAAATAAAAAAATAACGTGTTATTTGTTTGTCTTTGTGTGTAGTCCTAAGGTTTATAGCCCTCCATCTTTTAACCAATAGGACGTCCTAAAGGTATAGGTTCAATAGAGTCTGGACTTCACGTGTTATTTGTTGAAAACAAACATATTTTAATACTCTGGGACTTTTTTCAGGAAAACTTAAAATATGTTTGTTTTCAACAAATAGCACGTTACTTAATATTACTTTTATTTAAATATATTTTTCAATTTATTATTATTATTATTTGTTAGTTCCCACACTGATGGGTAGGGGCTACGTGAGGTCGTCTTCTCCCTCCTCCCTCCCCCATTTCTCCCTTCTCCCTCCCTTATCTCCCTTCTCCGCCCCCTTTTCTCTCTTCTCTCTCAGAGTACTGATAAACAAGGGACAAAATCTATAAACGTATCTATCGTGGAGACAGAACGTGTACGGCATACAAGATAATGGTCAATTATGGATTTTGATAGGATATAGACTGTTTTACCCAAAACGACTCTCAAACTATGATAATTCATTTTTTTTTTTTTTACAAACTTGCTATTTTAAAAACCTCACGCCCCTTTCTCTCCCGACTCCCGTCCTCTTGTCTTCCGACCCCTACCCTTGTCTCCCGGTCCCTCCCCTTATCTTCCGTACCCACGGCCACCTGTACCACACCTCCTGATACTGCCTATTGTGATCTATTGTTTTCAGACCAAGATGTATTAACTCCCCGTCAGACAATCCCTTACGCATGTTGAAATCAATTTTCTGTTCTAAGAATTTATTGTATAATTTCCCTAACCCAATTTTGTTAAAGTATGCAGAGCATAGCGTTCGCTCCTGGAGCCGCCATTTCTACCGGTGTTTCATTCAAAACCTATTCCGATAAAAAGTCTACTTAACGACGACTTGTAGTTTGCACAAGACAACTTACGAAATGCACATAACAACTTACTAAATGTACATAACAACTAACGAAACGCACATAACAACTTAGAAAATGCACATAACAACTTAGAAAATGCACAAGACAACTTAGAATATGCACATAACAACCTACGAAATGCACATAACAACTTACTAAATGTACATAACGACTTACGAAACGCACATAACAACTTAGAAAATGCACATAACAACTTAGAAAATGCACAAGACAACTTAGAATTTGCACATAACAACTTACGAAAAGCACATAACAACTTAGAAAATGCACATAACAACTTAGAATATGCACAGAACAACTTAAACAATGCACATCACAACTTAAACAATGCACATCACAACTTAGGAAATGCACATAACAACTTAGGAAATGCACAAAACAACTTAGAAAATGCACATTACAACTTAGAAAATTCACACAACAACTTAGAAAATGCACATAACAACTTAGAATATGCACAGAACAACTTAAACAATGCACATCACAACTTAAACAATGCACATCACAACTTAGGAAATGCACATAACAACTTAGGAAATGCACAAAACAACTTAGAAAATGCACATAACAACTTAGAAAATGCACATTACAACTTAGAAAATTCACACAACAACTTAGATAATGCACATAACAACTTACGAAATGCACATAACAACTTACAAAATGCACAAGACAACTTATATTATGCACATAACAACTTACGAAAAGCACATAACAACTTAGAAAATGCACATAACAACTTAGAATATGCACAGAACAACTTAAACAATGCACATCACAACTTAAACAATGCACATCACAACTTAGGAAATGCACATAACAACTTAGGAAATGCACAAAACAACTTAGAAAATGCACATTACAACTTAGAAAATTCACACAACAACTTAGAAAATGCACATAACAACTTACGAAATGCACATAACAACTTACAAAATGCACAAGACAACTTATAATATGCACATAACAACTTACGAAAAGCACATAACAACTTAGAAAATGCACATAACAACTTAGAAAATGCACATAACAACTTAAAAAATGCACAAGACAACTTAGAATATGCACATAACAACTTACAATAAGCACATAACAACTTAGAAAATGCACAGAACAACTTAAACAATGCACATCACAACTTGAACAATGCACATCACAACTTACGAAATGCACATAACAACTTAGGAAATGCACAGGACAACTTAGAAAATGCACATAACAACTTACAAAATGCACATAACGACTTACGAAATGCACAGGACAACTTAGAAAATGCACATAACAACTTACAATATGCACATAACAACTTACGAAATGCACAGGACAACTTAGAAAATGCACATAACAACTTAGAAAATGCACATGACAACTTAGAAAATGCACATAACAACTTAGAAAATGCACATAACAACTTACAAAATGCACAGGACAACTTAGAAAATGCACATAACAACTTACGAAATGCACAAGACAACTTAGAAAATGCACATAACAACTCACGAAAATCACAACTTAGAAAATGCACATAACAACTTAGAAAATGCACAAGACGACTTGCAAAATGCACATAACAACTTAGAAAATGCACAGGACAACTTAGAAAATGCACATGACAACATATAAAATGCACATAACAACTTACCAAATGCACATCACAACTTAGAAAATGCACAGGACAACTTAGAAAATGCACACAACAACTTACGAAATGCACATAACAACTTACGAAATGCACATCACAACTTAGAAAATGCACATAACAACTTAGAAAATGCACAAAACTACTTACAAAGCGTACTGCACAAAATGCAAAAGGCCAACAGAAGGCAGCCGAGGCTTTCCATAGGATTCGCAGACCTTTCCCAACACTAAATGGTTGAAGTGTTCAGTAAATCAAAAACTCAAAGATTTATTCTTAAATGAGTGGTATTCTAAAATAATGAATTCGAGCAACAGCACCTCCTTTCGTTTATTTATACATACGTTTTGCTTTGAGAACTTTCTTACCAACGCATCATAATGTTTGTTAAAGTATGTAACCAAATTCAGAACAAGAAATCACAGTTTACCAGTTGAAACTGGCAATTGAAATTAAAAGTCCGTATAATCGTAGAATATGCCAGCTTTAGGAGATGAGTTCCATTATCTGTTTGTATGCCGCGAATTCAAATATCAGCATAATAAATAGATCAGTCCAGAATATTTTAAAAGATGTATACACATTTGATCAATTTATAAACACCAAAATAATACAGAGTAGAAAATTGTGCAAATTTATTAAAAACATCATGTAAAGAGTCAAATAGATAATATCCATGTTGTAATGTAATACTGTTTGATTTTGTTTAATTATGTATTTTTATTTACTTGTTGGTTTCGACTTATTATTTTGACATTCATTTGCCAACAAATAAATGAAGAACTCTCCCATACATGTGTATACAAAACAGATCTTTAGCTATATACTGAAAAGAAAAAGAAACGCATAATGGATATTTCCGCTAATATTGAATGTTTAATATGTTTATTATGCTACTGCTAATCGAATGGTACAGGGCGACATTAGGCCTGTCCTTTCGGAAAAAAGGTTTAAACAGCACCGAACACACCAATGGTTACTCCTTTACAGTTTCATTATCGACAGAATGCGCATTTGACTCAAGTAGGTGCTTTAAACATTGCAATATCTAACATTAAACACAATACCGAAATGGCTTGACTTTTTAAAGTCGTGTAACAACGTATACTTTGATTAAAAGATCTACTACATGACAGAGTTGTCCTTTCTGTAATTAGTTGTAGCACCTTTTTGTACAAAACACGTTGAGATTACGTTGAATTAAGTGTAGATATAATAGTGTAGTATATGCAATATTTTGATTATGCGTTTCTTTTTCCTTTCACTATATGATAAATGAGGACTACCTGTGAGATCATTTCTTCTCACAGCTATTACCAAATTGCATTACTCTTTTGTAATTAACCATGTCATATTATATCTATACTACTGTTTTCTATTATACTTATGAGCCTCGATGATGATTTAAATGTTCTTATACATACCTCATATATTATGTACATGTGAACTGAGTGAATAAAAGATATTGTATTGTTGTGAATTGAGTGAATAAATTATATTGTATTGTATTGTATTGTATTGTATTGTATTGTATTGTATTGTATTGTATTGTATTGAATTGTATTGTATTGTATTGTATTGTATTATTGTATTATTGTATTATTGTATTGTATTGTATTGTATTGTATTGTATTGTAATGTATTGTATTGTCAAAGGGCAAATAACTTGATAATTATTCATTCAAATTTTTTTGTTTTTGTCAATTTGTCAGGATCTGTATGCACTACTTCTTTTAAACTTTGTTATTATTTGTGTCTTGGGTATTACTTCGCAACATGGCGTCTTAATCAATGGTGTAAATATAGGTCAATGGAGGCCTTGATGACCTAATTTCATCTAGATAAATATGCACATGACGTTCGAACTGTACATGTATGTATGAATTTTAAAGAGTGTACATAAAAAGGGACCTAATGAGAAACGGTAACCAAAGTGTGACGTATGTATGGGCATATGCAACATGACGTATGTATGGACATACGCAACATGACTTATGTATGGACATACGCAACATGATTTATGTATGGACATACGCAACATGACTTATGTATGGACGTACGCAACATGACGTATGTATGTACATACGCAACATGACTTATGTATGGACATACGCAACATGATTTATGTATGGACATACGCAACATGATTTATATATGAACATAAGCAACATGAGGTATGAATGGACATACGCAACACGACTTATGTATGGACATACGCAACACGATTTATGTATGGACGTACGCAACATAACTTATGTATGGACATACTCAACATGATGTATGGACATACGCAACATGACTTATGTATAGACATACGCAACATGACGTATGAATGGACATACGCAACATGACTTATGTATGGACTACGCAACATGACGTATGAATGGACATACGCAACATGACTTATGTATGGACATACGCAACATGACTTATGTATGGACGTACGCAACATGACTTATGTATGGACTACGCAACATGACGTATGAATGGACATACGCAACATGACTTATGTATGGACATACGCAACATGACGTATGAATGGACATACGCAACATGACTTATGTATGGACATACGCAACATGACTTATATATGGACGTATGCAATATGACTTATGTATGGACATACGCAACATGACGTATGAATGGACAAACGCATCATGACCATGAAACGAAAGGTCAACAGAAGGAGTAACTTACAAAGCCGTAATAAGAGACACTAAGTCAAGAATTGCTTTGCAATCAACGATTTCGTTTGGTGTTAAACGTCATTTTTCAGCACATTTTATGCTATGTATGAAGTTCGAGATTTATTTTGTGGTGGAGACAGACCACCCACTTCCTTATTCCTGAGTAGAACCAGTACTGTATACTTCCCACCATCCATAAGAATCGACACTTACGAGTTGAGCTTCCAGTGGTTCGAACCCGCTGCGGTGAGAGGCGAGACGGTTTACAACGCAACGTCGTTGACCGGGCGACCACGGTGGCACCAAAGACGAAAACAACAAAAGGAAAACTTTATTTTATGGTTTATTGTTTATTTAAGAAGTACTTTACAAGTCTGTCTTGTATATTAGTATTAGTAGAATTGCAGGTGATACATGATACTATACATTGTATGTAAAACAATATTATCCATACCATATGCTCACATGTTTCTTAAAGAACATACGCTCTTTCTACCTATTAAACCATTATTATCCATTTTGTAAACATAAAATATATACTTCATAAAATAATAAGATATTAAGAAAACATAGCACATTTAACTTTCAGTTTTGTTTTATGCATTATCGAATACAATAACGAGACGCTTCGTCGTCACCAGATGAGACGCTCTGTGTCGCCTGTTCAGTGGATGGCATATACCATTTCTGTTCACTAGTTTCAAATCCCAATTTGTCCGTGTCTTTTCCATCTGCTTCCGGGTGGTTCCCAGTGTTTCGGCACCGAGGCATATATCCAAATGACGGACCCGCAGTGTACCCTGGGAAAGAAGCGGGTTGATGAGAATATGAGTTTGAGTGAGATGGGTTACAGTATACTGTGGGTGTGGCGTAATGTCCAACTGGCATTGTCATAAGTTGTCCCGTGTACGCATGCGTCATCTCTGACGCGTGGTATCTGCCGTATGCCGATTGGTTGGATTGCTGAACTCCTGATGGTCCGTACGGAGTGTACGCAGCGAAGGACGGTGTCATGGGCGTGTAGACTATGTTTCTAGATGGTAGGATGTTGGAAAAGGGTTCGCTGCCGGCAATTTTCATGCCTCTCGTTGCCCTTCTTCGTGCGTGACGGCGTCTATAATCACCCTTGACGAAGTCATCTGTGCACTGCGGATGTATTCCCCAGAAATGACCCTTGCCTTCAATAAAAAACAATACATTGTAAAAAGAAGTCACGTTTCTTGTAAAACACAAACATAGAATATTCGTAAAAAAAAAGGTCGACTAAAAATGAATGTTGTTTAATCAATATAATGTTTTTAATCAAGAGTCTTAATCTATGTATATAGACATCATATATGAATAAAGAAGCATCAGCCTAAGACAGATTGTTATTATTTGTTTGATTAATGCTTTCTACGACTAACAGCAGTGGCAGTATGTATTAACATTTTAATATTTCCTTCAGCGTTGACCACAAGTAATTAATTGGCATGCATAACCTACCTGATTCTTCCTTGCCACACTTGATGAAACACTCGTTGATGCTGAGGTTGTACCGGATACTGTTTCTCCAACTCTTCTCCTCGTTGTTATAGTAACTGTGGTTCTCGATGATGTGTTTGTAAATGTCGGCAAGGGGCAACTTCCGGTCGCGTGAGCTGAGTATTGCCATGGCGATGAGAGCGATGTAGGAGTGTGGAGGTTTATCTGTTAGTGCCGATGACGACACCTTTTTCTGAACAGCGTCAGCTTTCTTGTCGAGAGCGCGTAAAGTCTGTGTGACGACCGGTGAATTGTCGGACTCGATACCACTGTCTCTGTTTGGTGACGGTGTTCCCCTCTCCAGGGCCTCTGTACTCTGTTCCCTACAGTTCATCTCTAGAGGGGAAGTTGAGGGCGGGTGTATGCTACTGAGGGCGTCGTCCTTGTTGATAATGCTGTAGACGTCATCCAAAAGTGGCGTGGTGTAATATAAATGATTTTGTGATTGGTCGTCTTCATACGAATTCCGCTTCTGTAAAATAACAAAATGCAATTTAACTCCTAAATAATTTAAAATTGTTCATATATAACCGACTTTCCGAAGTGTTCAAATATAAAATATAATTTGAATGTACCTGTGTAATTATTAATAATAATGTATGTTGATGTTTACAGCATTGCACATCGAGTCGGACAAATCGTAAAAAGCACAGGTCGCCGGGAAATCTGAATGGAATAAAAAGCACAGCAGTCCTTTTTTTCAATTATTTTAGTCATCAATACTAAATTATAGAAAAAGAATTTAACAATATTTCTTCACAGGAGATTCATAAAATAGCGGTGTTTACATAAAAATGTAGTAATATTCAGTATTCGGCAATCTTGAATTATTTATCAAGCATTGAAATTAGCGTCACATTTGATTTATCCTTTAGCTTTTTTATTTTAAACCTGTTTGCATATAATTAAAATAGAATCTTGGGTTCCTTTTTACCGTCTTATTCTACCATATGTTTATCTATATAGTTGGTGAAATATAATCAACAGTTAATAGTATGCCAAAAACAACAATTTGCTTTGAACTATTCTTATCAAATTAATATTAATGACTGGACAAATGCAAGGTATATAGAAAGATGGTACGCCTCGAGTTTTTTTAAATCAAGATTGTCGTGTGTCCCTTTAAATAATGTGTTACTCCCATAATGAGCCATGATGCTGAAGTGTAGAATAGTAACGATATAAATTGAAGAGAACACTCGGACCCGGCTTCCTTTGTAACATTATCATGTATGATTCAATGTTATTTGATATTTCCCACAATGCTGTAGCATTAATGCATGCTCAGTTGTCTCCCCTCTGACACCAATGAGCATTATTGCACCGCTCACAAAACCTAAGAATTTCATTGGATTAGAGCGGTCACATGGTGACACTCTATTATTCTATAGGTGGTCAGTAGATTTCATAGAGGGTCACTAAAACAATATGTACTACAACTCCGATTCAAAGTTTAAATCATTTGCAAATGGTTCTTTAAGGCGTTAGTAACAAACATGATAAGTAAATTATAATATGTTTTTAAACTGTAGCGGTCGTGACGTTGACGCTCCATTAAAATGGTTAAATATCGGTGTTTGCCTTAAAAAAGGTGCTCGATGCAATAAATCAGTTATTTGGTTTGTTACGGACCCACCACCTTTATTTGTCAAAACGATTACCATTTACAGTTGAACTTGCATTATATATTATATCCATTGCTGTTTTCCACATGTAAAATGTTGGAATAAAGAATTTGAATATTAAGGTATACTTTCCAGCCAAACAGCAGTCGGCGTGCGGCCTCTCTAATACTCATTTAAGTATAGCACTATTTGCGTAACATCTATATATATTGTTGCATATATGTTACTAATAATACAACTGAAAATATTACATCCTTCTTCGACTGAATGTCATGTTAGACAAACGACAATCTTGATTTTTAAAAACTCACGGCGTCCTGTTAGTTTTTCTTCATGACTTGCATGTGTTCAATAATTACTATTAATTATAAGAATTGTATATTTTTAAAGCAGATTGTTTTTGTATACTATTTACTGCTGATTATATTGCACCGATAATATGTTTCAACTTATGGTAGAAGAAGACGAAAAATGAAAAACTGAAACATTTATTTATATGCAAAAAGTTTTAAAGTGAAAATGATACTGTATGGACGCTAATTTCAATGCTTGATAAACACTTCAAGACTACCGTCATTATGTATACACTGCAACTAGTTAATATTTCGTCTTCTTCAAGATAAGGGTTTCAACATTCTGACCAATCATTGATCTTATTTTTACAGGTACAGCTATTAATAGATGCACCAACATTCAAAAATTGACTTGACGGGCATTATATAGTTTATATTATTACCATATCATTCCTTATTTGTAAATAGTTTTATCTTTATTTATTTACATAGTTTTTTAATTACTTCATTTCTTCATCTTTCATCAGTTTTTGCGCACAGTACATTCATTCATTCATTCATTCATTCATTCATTCATTCATTCATTCATTCATTCATTCATTCATTCATTCATTCATTCATTCATTCATTCATTCATTCATTCATTCATTCACTCACTCACTCACTCACTCACTCAAATTTGACAGTTAGGAGTAAAAGTTTTGTTCTAGAAAGTATCGAAAATAAATATATTATATAATTATTTGTATATATCTGTAGAGAGTAATGTTTAGTGTATTTATACGTCAAATTGTATGGTTTAAAAATGCTTTAATATTTGGAAATTTGTGATTAAATCTCTCTGAGCGGCATAATGTATAAATTTATCAGAAAAGTTTCTCTTTGGCCATTTTGGGTTTGTTATAGTCAACCCTGGCCTTTAATTAAAAAATACATAAGATATAACATACCTGGAGCGTATATTGTGACGTGGCGAAGGATGATCCCGCGTGGCCGGTTATATAGTCGATACTAAAAGGCTGCATGTTGGAAATTGGTCCAATCAGTTCTTAATGATTCAATAACAATTGCTTCTTTATAAATTCGTGTAAATAGCATAACATACACAACTTAGTATAATGTTGTTTGTAGAAACAAGAGAGTTTGTTATGATCTCCTAATGAGACAAGATGGGAATATATATATTCTGGGCTGATGTTTGAGTGAATTTGTTCACACTTTGAGTAAATAATTAAGGTGAACACTTTTCACGCAAGTGTGTCAAAGGTCAAAGCGGACAGCGCGTGGGGATGTTCGTTATTGCACTGATTCTAATTGGTGTAATTATGTTTGCACTTTTGGTTATAATTAGTTAGTTTGAGTGATTAGTGGTGTTTGATTGGAAAATATCGAAGTTTGATAATTCATACTGAATTTGCTATTTGTCTCGTCTTTTTCGACGAAGGGAAAAAAAGAGACGTATTTGTTTATTCGTTTGATCCCAGAAATTACAGAACAATCACATTGTTATGTTGCTTCGGAAAACTATATACAACATTATAAATATACGTCTACAGACGTTTTTAGATACGCATGATGTAATAACGGAACATCAAGCAGGATTTAGTAAAGATTTTTCTACAACCGATAATCTGTTTATTTTAAACAGCCTTATACAAATATTAAATAACAATAAAAAATATTGTGTGAATTTATAGATTTGAAACAAGCTTTCGACAACGTATGGAGAGCAGCGTTATGGTATAAACTATCAAGGCACGAAATAACAGGGACATGTTTTGACTTCATTAAACGTATGTATAGCAATATATAATTATATGTAACTCTGTAAATGGAACACATTCCGATTATTTCCCCTCTAATATAGGAGTACGGCAAGGTGAAAATCTTTCGCCAATTTTGTTTTCACTGTAAACGATCTAAACGATTTTCTGCGCAATAGTGATATTGTCGTTGGTACTTACTGCCAACCTCATGCACTTGATAAAGTGTACATGTTTTATTAATTGTTTGTTTTGTTATATGCTGGGTACCTGTATATCCATGGCTGATGATACAGTTTTTTTTGTGTGAAAGTGAGAAAGATGTACAGAATGCGTTGAATGTTTATAAATTGTATTGTGATGAATGGAAACTTACAATAAACATAGATAATCTAAAGTGCTGGTTTTCCCAAAAGGTAGACACTCTAATTATAAGTTTACGTTTAATGGTGATCCAGTTGATATTGTAACAGAATATAAGTATCTAGGTATATATTTTAGTAAAAGTGGCTCTTTTTATGTTGCAAAGAAACATATTGCTAATCAGGCTACCAGAGCTCTATACAGTCTACTCAAGAAAGCTAGACATTTGTCATTACCAATAGACTTGCAACTATATTTATTCGATAAAACAATTAAACCCATTCTTTTATATGGCCGCGAACTTTGGGGTTATGTAAATCTTGATGTAATTGACAGGGTACAATTGAAGTTTCTAACGTATATTTTGAATCTAAAAAAATCTACTACAACTTGTGGGGTATTTCCAGCATCAGTAGTTATTTAAACTAAAGTAATTTCGGTTTGGGCAATTTGGGCAAAAAATAACGGTCCAAAGAGAGTTAAACTTCAAACTTAATTGATGAATAATACGCAGTCATTCCAAATATAGCGCATCAACTATTGCAAAAAAGAAACTTTCAGAGGCTAAATCAGATCAGAGACATACTGATTAAATGTGGCCTAAGTGGAGTATGGGATTCGCAGACCTTTCCCAACACTAAATTGTTGAAGTGTTCAGTAAATCAAAAACTCAAAGATTTATTCTTAAATGAGTGGTATTCTAAAATAATGAATTCGAGCAACAGCACCTCCTTTCGTTTATTTATACATACATTTTGCTTTGAGAACTATCTTACCAACGCGTCATAATGTTTGTTAAATTATATAACCAAATTCAGAACAAGAAATCACAGTTTACCAGTTGAAACTGGCAATTGAAATAAAAGTCCGTATAATCGTAGAATATGCCAGCTTTAGGAGATGAGTTCCATTATCTGTTTGTATGACGCGAATTCAAATATCAGCGTAATAAATAGATCAGTCCAGAATATTTTAAAAGACCCAGTGTATACACATTTGATAAATTAATTAACACCAAAATAATGCAGAGTAGAAAATTGTGCAAACTTATTAAAAACATCATGCAAAGAGTCAAATAGATAATATCCATGTTGTAATGTAATACTGTTTGATTTTGTTTAATTATGTATTTTTATTTACTTGTTGGTTTCGACTTATTATTTTGACATGCATTTGCCAACTAATAAATGTGTATACAAAACAGATCTTTAGTTATATACTGAAAAGAAAAAGAAACGCACAATGGATATTTCCGCTAATATTGTATGTTTAATATGCTACAGCTAATCGAATGGTACAGGGCGACATTAGGCCTGTCCTTTCGGAAAGAAGGTTTAAACAGCACCGAACACACCATTGGTTACTCCTTTACAGTTTCATTATCGACAGAATGCGCATTTGGCTCAAGTAGGTGCTTTAAACATTACAATATCTTAACATTAAACACAATACTGAAATGGCTTGACTTTCTAAAGCGAAACTTCAACATTTAGGAATTTCATGTAACAAAGTATACTTTGATTAAAAGGTCTACTAAATGACAGAGTTGTCTTTTCTGTAATTAGTTGTAGCCACTTTTTGTACAAAACACGTTGAGATTACGTTGAATTAAGTGTATATATAATAGTGTAGTATATGCAATATTTTGATTATGCGTTTCTTTTTCCTTTCACTATATGATAAATGAGGACTACCTGGGAGATCATTTCTTCTCACAGCTATTACCAAATTGCATTACTCTTTTGTAATTAACCATGTCATATTATATCTATACTACTGTTTTCTATTATACTTATGAGCCTCGATGAAGATTTAAATGTTCTTATACATACCTCATATATTATGTACATGTGAACTGAGTGAATAAAAGATATTGTATTGTTGTGAATTGAGTGAATAAAATGTATTGTATTGTATTGTATTGTATTGTATTGTATTGTATTGTATTGTATTGTATTGTATTGTATTGTATTGTATTGAATTGTATTGTATTGTATTGTATTGTATTGTATTGTATTGTATTGTATTGTATTGTATTGTATTGTATTGTATTGTATTGAATTGTATTGTATTGTATTGTATTGTAATGTATTGTATTGTCAAAGGGCAAATAACTTGATAATTATTCATTCAACTTTTTTTGTTTTTGTCAATTTGTACGGATCTGTATGCACTACTTCTTTTAAACTTTGTTATTATTTGTGTCGTGAGTATTACTTCGCAACATGGCATCTTAATCAATGGTGTAAAAATAGGTCAATGGTGGCTTTGATGACCTAATTTCATCTAGATAAATATGCACATGACGTTCGAACTGTACATTACTCATGTATGTATGAATTTTAAAGATACATAGAAAGGGACCTAATGAGAAACGGTAACCAAAGTGTGACGTATGTATGGGCATATGCAACATGACGTATTTATGGACATACGCAACATGACTTATGCATGGACATACGCAACATGATTCATGAATGGACATACGCAACATGACGTATTTATGGACATACGCAACATGACTTATGCATGGACATACGCAGAATGATTCATGTATGGACATACGCAATATGACTTATTTATGGACATACGCTACATGATTTACGTATGGACATACACAATATGATTTATGTATGGACATACGCAACATGACGTGAATGGACATACGCAACATGACTTATGTATTGACATATGCAACATGATTTATGTATGGACAAACGCAACATGACGTATGAATGGATATACGCAACATGACTTATGTATGGACATATGCCACATGATTTATGTATGGACAAACGCAACATGACTTATGAATGGACATACACAACATGACTTATGTATGGACATACGCAAAATTATTTATGTATGGACATAAGCAACATGAGGTATGAATGGACATACGCAACCTGACTTATGTATGGACATACGCAACATGACTTATTGTATGGACGTACGCAACATGACTTATGTATGGACATACCTAACATGATTTATGTATGGACATACGCAAAATGACTTATGTATGGACATACGCAACATGATTTATGTATGGACAAACGCAACATGACATGTATGAACTACGCAGCATGACGTATGAATGGACATACGCAACATGACTTATGTATGGACTTACGCAACATGACTTATGTATGGACGTACGCAACATGACTTATGTATGGACATACGCAACATGACGTATGAATGGACATACGCATCATGACCATGAAACGAAAGGTCAACAAAAGGAGTAACTTACAAAACCGTAATAAGAGACACTAAGTCAAGAATTGCTTTGCAATCAACGATTTCGTTTGGTGTTAAACGTCATTTTTCAGCACATTTTTTGCTATGTATGAAGTTCGAGATTGTTTTTGTGGTGGAAGCAGACCACCCACTTCCTTATTCCTGGGTAGACCCAGTACTGTATACCTCCCACCATCCATAAGAATCGACACTTACGAGTTGAGCTTCCAGTGGTTCGAACCCGCTGCGGTGAGAGGCGAGACGGTTTAAAACGCAACGTCATTAACCACTCGACCACGATGGCATCAAAGACGAAAACAACAAAAGGAAAACTTTATTTTAAGGTTTATCGTTTATTTAAGAAGTACTTTACAAGTCTTTCTTGTATATTAGTATTAGTAGAATTGCAGGTGATACATGATACTATACATTGTATGTAAAACAATATTATCCATACCATATGCTCACATGTTTCTTAAAGAACATACGCTCTTTCTACCTATTAAACCATTGTTACCCATTTTGTAAACATAAAATATATACTTCATAAAATAATAAGATATTAAGAAAACATAGCACATTTCACTTTCAGTTTTGTTTTATGCATTATCGAATACAATAACGAGGCGCTTCGTCGTCACCAGATGAGACGCTCTGTGTCGCCTGTTCAGTGGATGGCATATACCATTTCTGTTCACTAGTTTCAAATCCCAATTTGTCCGTGTCTTTTCCATCTGCTTCCGGGTGGTTCCCAGTGTTTCGGCACGGAGGCATATATCCAAATGACGGACCCGCAGTGTACCCTGGGAAAGAAGCGGATTGATGCGAATATGAGTTTGAGTGAGATGGGTTACAGTATACTGTGGGTGTGGCGTAATGTCCAACTGGCATTGTCATAAGTTGTTGTCCCGTGTACGCATGCGTCATCTCTGACGCGTGGTATCTGCCGTATGCCGATTGGTTGGATTGCTGAACTACTGATGGTCCGTACGGATGGTACGCAGCGAAGGACGGTGTCATGGGCGTGTAGACTATGTTTCTAGATGGTAGGATGTTGGAAAAGGGTTCGCTGCCGGCAATTTTCATGCCTCTCGTTGCCCTTCTTCGTGCGTGACGGCGTCTATAATCACCCTTGACGAAGTCATCTGTGCACTGCGGATGTATTCCCCAGAAATGACCCTTGCCTTAAATATAAAACAATACATTGTAAAAAGAAGTCACGTTTCTTGTAAAACACAAACATAGAATATTCGTAAAAAAAAGGTCGACTAAAAATGAATGTTGTTTAATCAATATAGTTTTTTTAATCGAGAGTCTTAATCTATGTATATAGACATCATATATGAATAAAGAAGCATCAGCCTAAGACAGATTGTTATTATTTGTTTGATTAATGCTTTCTACGACTAACAGCAGTGGCAGTATGTATTAACATTTTAATATTTCCTTCAGCGTTGACCACAAGTAATTAATTGGCATGCATAACCTACCTGATTCTTCCTTGCCACACTTGATGAAACACTCGTTGATGCTGAGGTTGTACCGGATACTGTTTCTCCAACTCTTCTCCTCGTTGTTATAGTAACTGTGGTTCTCGATGATGTGTTTGTAAATGTCGGCAAGGGGCAACTTCCGGTCGCGTGAGCTGAGTATTGCCATGGCGATGAGAGCGATGTAGGAGTGTGGAGGTTTATCTGTTAGTGCCGATGATGACACCTTTTTCTGAACAGCGTCAGCTTTCTTGTCGAGAGCGCGTAAAGTCTGTGTGACGACCGGTGAATTGTCGGACTCGATACCACTGTCTCTGTTTGGTGACGGTGTTCCCCTCTCCAGGGCCTCTGTACTCTGTTCCCTACAGTTCATCTCTAGAGGGGAAGTTGAGGGCGGGTTTATGCTACTGAGGGCGTCGTCCTTGTTGATAATGCTGTAGACGTCATCCAAAAGTGGCGTGGTGTAATATAAATGATTTTGTGATTGGTCGTCTTCATACGAATTCCGCTTCTGTAAAATAACAAAATGTAATTTAACTCCTAAATAATTTAAAATTGTTCATATATAACCGACTTTCCGAAGTGTTCAAATATAAAATATAATTTGAATGTACCTGTGTAATTAATAATAATAATGTATGTTGATGTTTACAGCATTGCACATCGAGTCGGACAAATCGTAAAAAGCACAGGTCGCCGGGAAATCTGAATGGAATAAATAGCACAGCAGTCCTTTTTTTCAATTATTTTAGTCATCAATACTAAATTATAGAAAAAGAATTTAACAATATTTCTTCACAGGACATTCATAAAATAGCGGTGTTTACATAAAAATGTAGTAATATTCAGTATTCGGCAATCTTGAATTATTTATCAAGCATTGAAATTAGCGTCACATTTGATTTATCCTTTAGCTTTTTTATTTTAAACCTGTTTGCATATAATTAAAATAGAATCTTGGGTTCCTTTTTACCGTCTTATTCTACCATATGTTTATCTATATAGTTGGTGAAATATAATCAACAGTTAATAGTATGCCAAAAACAACAATTTGCTTTGAACTATTCTTATCAAATTAATATTAATGACTGGACAAATGCAAGGTATATAGAAAGATGGTACGCCTCGAGTTTTTTTAAATCAAGATTGTCGTGTGTCCCTTTAAATAATGTGTTACTCCCATAATGAGCCATGATGCTCAAGTGTAGAATAGTAACGATATAAATTGAAGAGAACACTCGGACCCGGCTTCCTTTGTAACATTATCATGTATGATTCAATGTTATTTGATATTTCCCACAATGCTGTAGCATTAATGCATGCTCAGTTGTCTTCCCTCTGACACCAATGAGCATTATTGCACCGCGCACAAAATCCTAAGAATTTCATTGGATTAGAGCGGTCACATGGTGACCCTCTATTATTCTATAGGTGGTCAGTAGATTTCATAGAGGGTCACTAAAACAATATGGACTACAATTCCGATTCAAAGTTTAAATCATTTGCAAATGGTTCTTTAAGGCGTTAGTAACAAACATGATAAGTAAATTATAATATGTTTTTAAACTGTACCGGTCGTGACGTCAGCGTCATGACGTCAAATTGCGCGAACGTCTTAATGACGTTGACGCTCCATTAAATGGTTAAATATCGGTGTTTGCCTTAGAAAAAGGTGCTTGATGCAATAAATCAGTTATTGGGTTTGGTACGGACCCACCACCTTTATTTGTCAAAACGATTAACATTTACAGTTGAACTTGCATTATATATTATATCCATTGCTGTTTTCCACATGTAAAATGTTGGAATAAAGAATTTGAATATTAAGGTATACTTTCCAGCCAAACAGCAGTCGGCGTGCGGCCTCTCTAATACTCATTTAAGTATAGCACTATTTGCGTAACATCTATATATATTGTTGCATATATGTTACTAATAATACAACTGAAAATATTACATCCTTCTTCTATTTACTGCTGATTATATTGCACCGATAATATGTTTCAACTTATGGTAGAAGAAGACGAAAAATGAAAAAATGAAACATTTATTTATATGCAAAAAGGTTTAAAGTGAAAATGATACTGTATGGACGCTAATTTCAATGCTTGATAAACACTTCAAGACTGTCGGGTCTACCGTCATTATGTATACACTGCAACCAGTTAGTATTTCGTCTGCTTCAAGATAAAGGTTTCAACATTCTGACCAATCATTGATCTTATTTTTACAGGTACAGCTATTAATAGATGCACCAACATTCAAAATTTGACTTGCTGGGCATTATATAGTTTATAGTATTACCATATCATTCCTTATTTGTAAATAGTTTTATCTTTATTTATTTACATAATTCTTTAATTACTTCATTTTTTCATCTTTCATCCGTTTTTGCGCACAGTACATTCATTCATTCATTCATTCATTCATTCATTCATTCATTCATTCATTCATTCATTCATTCATTCATTCATTCATTCATTCATTCATTCATTCATTCATTCATTCATTCATTCATTCATTCATTCATTCATTCATTCATGCATTCATTCATGCATTCATTCATGCATTCATTCATTCATTCATTCACTCACTCATTCACTCACTCATTCACTCACTCACTCACTCACTCATTCAAATTTGACAGTTAGGATTAAAAGTTTTGTTCTAGAAAGTATCGAAAATAAATACATTATATAATTATTTGTATATATCTGTACAGAGTAATGTTTAGTGTATTTTCACGTCAAATTGTATGGATTAAAAATGCTTTAATATTTGGAAATTTGTGATTAAATCTCTCTGAGCGGCATAATGTATAAATTTATCAGAAAAGCTTCTCTTGGGCCATTTTGGGTTTGTTATAGTCAACCCTGGCCTTTAATTAAAAAATACATGAGATATAACATACCTGGAGCGTATATTGTGACGTGGCGAAGGATGATCCCGCGTGGCCGGTTATATAGTCGATACTAAAAGGCTGCATGTTGGAAATTGGTCCAATCAGTTCTTAATGATTCAATAACAATTGCTTCTTTATAAATTCGTGTAAATAGCATAACATACACAACTTAGTATAATGTTGTTTGTAGAAACAAGAGAGTTTGTTATGATCTCCTAATGAGACAAGATGGGAATATATATATTCTGGGCTGATGTTTGAGTGAATTTGTTCACACTTTGAGTAAATAATTAAGGTGAACACTTTTCACGCAAGTGTGTCAAAGGTCAAAGCGGACAGCGCGTGGGGATGTTCGTTATTGCACTGATTCTAATTGGTGTAATTATGTTTGCACTGTTTGGTTATAATTAGTTAGTTTGAGTGATTAGTGGTGTTTGATTGGAAAATATCAAAGTTTGATAACTCGTACTGAATTTGCTATTTGTCTCGTCTTTTTCGACGAAGGGAAAAAAAGAGACATATTTGTTGATTCGTTTGATCCCAGCAATTACAGAACAATCACATTGTTAAGTTGCTTCGGAAAACTATATACAACATTATAAATATACGTCTACAGACGTTTTTAGATACGCATGATGTAATAACGGAACATCAAGCAGGATTTAGTAAAGATTTTTCTACAACCGATAATCTGTTTATTTTACACAGCTATATACAAATATTAAATAACAATAAAAACTATTGTGTGAATTTATAGATTTGAAACAAGCTTTCGACAACGTATGGAGAGCAGCGTTATGGTATAAACTATCAAGGCACGAAATAACAGGGACATGTTTTGACTTAATTAAACGTATGTATAGCAATATAAAATGATATGTAACTCTGTAAATGGAACACATTCCGATTATTTCCCCTCTAATATAGGAGTACGGCAAGGTGAAAATCTTTCGCCAATTTTGTTTTCACTGTAAACGATCTAAACGATTTTCTGCGCAATAGTGATATTGTCGTTGGTACTTACTGCCAACCTCATGCACTTGACAAAGTGTACATGTTTTATTAATTGTTTGTTTTGTTATATGCTGGGTACCTGTATATCCATGGCTGATGATACAGTTATTTTGTGTGAAAGTGAGAAAGATGTACAGAATGCGTTGAATGTTTATAAATTGTATTGTGATGAATGGAAACTTACAATAAACATAGATAATCTAAAGTGCTGGTTTTCCCAAAAGGTAGACAATCTAATTATAAGTTTACGTTTAATGGTGATCCAGTTGATATTGTAACAGAATATAAGTATCTAGGTATATATTTTAGTAAAAGTGGCTCTTTTTATGTTGCAAAGAAACATATTGCTAATCAGGCTACCAGAGCTCTATACAGTCTACTCAAGAAAGCTAGACATTTGTCATTACCAATAGACTTGCAACTATATTTATTCGATAAAACAATTAAACCCATTCTTTTATATGGCCGCGAACTTTGGGGTTATGTAAATCTTGATGTAATTGACAGGGTACAATTGAAGTTTCTAACGTATATTTTGAATCTAAAAAAATCTACTACAACTTGTGGGGTATTTCCAGCATCAGTAGTTATTTAAACTAAAGTAATTTCGGTTTGGGCAATTTGGGCAAAAAATAACGGTCCAAAGAGAGTTAAACTTCAAACTTAATTGATGAATAATACGCAGTCATTCCAAATATAGCGCATCAACTATTGCAAAAAAGAAACTTTCAGAGGCTAAATCAGATCAGAGACATACTGATTAAATGTGGCCTAAGTGGAGTATGGGATTCGCAGACCTTTCCCAACACTAAATTGTTGAAGTGTTCAGTAAATCAAAAACTCAAAGATTTATTCTTAAATGAGTGGTATTCTAAAATAATGAATTCGAGCAACAGCACCTCCTTTCGTTTATTTATACATACATTTTGCTTTGAGAACTATCTTACCAACGCGTCATAATGTTTGTTAAATTATATAACCAAATTCAGAACAAGAAATCACAGTTTACCAGTTGAAACTGGCAATTGAAATAAAAGTCCGTATAATCGTAGAATATGCCAGCTTTAGGAGATGAGTTCCATTATCTGTTTGTATGACGCGAATTCAAATATCAGCGTAATAAATAGATCAGTCCAGAATATTTTAAAAGACCCAGTGTATACACATTTGATAAATTAATTAACACCAAAATAATGCAGAGTAGAAAATTGTGCAAACTTATTAAAAACATCATGCAAAGAGTCAAATAGATAATATCCATGTTGTAATGTAATACTGTTTGATTTTGTTTAATTATGTATTTTTATTTACTTGTTGGTTTCGACTTATTATTTTGACATGCATTTGCCAACTAATAAATGTGTATACAAAACAGATCTTTAGTTATATACTGAAAAGAAAAAGAAACGCACAATGGATATTTCCGCTAATATTGTATGTTTAATATGCTACAGCTAATCGAATGGTACAGGGCGACATTAGGCCTGTCCTTTCGGAAAGAAGGTTTAAACAGCACCGAACACACCATTGGTTACTCCTTTACAGTTTCATTATCGACAGAATGCGCATTTGGCTCAAGTAGGTGCTTTAAACATTACAATATCTTAACATTAAACACAATACTGAAATGGCTTGACTTTCTAAAGCGAAACTTCAACATTTAGGAATTTCATGTAACAAAGTATACTTTGATTAAAAGGTCTACTAAATGACAGAGTTGTCTTTTCTGTAATTAGTTGTAGCCACTTTTTGTACAAAACACGTTGAGATTACGTTGAATTAAGTGTATATATAATAGTGTAGTATATGCAATATTTTGATTATGCGTTTCTTTTTCCTTTCACTATATGATAAATGAGGACTACCTGGGAGATCATTTCTTCTCACAGCTATTACCAAATTGCATTACTCTTTTGTAATTAACCATGTCATATTATATCTATACTACTGTTTTCTATTATACTTATGAGCCTCGATGATGATTTAAATGTTCTTATACATACCTCATATATTATGTACATGTGAACTGAGTGAATAAAAGATATTGTATTGTTGTGAATTGAGTGAATAAAATGTATTGTATTGTATTGTATTGTATTGTATTGTATTGTATTGTATTGTATTGTATTGTATTGTATTGAATTGTATTGTATTGTATTGTATTGTATTGTATTGTATTGAATTGTATTGTATTGTATTGTATTGTAATGTATTGTATTGTCAAAGGGCAAATAACTTGATAATTATTCATTCAACTTTTTTTGTTTTTGTCAATTTGTACGGATCTGTATGCACTACTTCTTTTAAACTTTGTTATTATTTGTGTCGTGAGTATTACTTCGCAACATGGCATCTTAATCAATGGTGTAAAAATAGGTCAATGGTGGCTTTGATGACCTAATTTCATCTAGATAAATATGCACATGACGTTCGAACTGTACATTACTCATGTATGTATGAATTTTAAAGATACATAGAAAGGGACCTAATGAGAAACGGTAACCAAAGTGTGACGTATGTATGGGCATATGCAACATGACGTATTTATGGACATACGCAACATGACTTATGCATGGACATACGCAACATGATTCATGAATGGACATACGCAACATGACGTATTTATGGACATACGCAACATGACTTATGCATGGACATACGCAGAATGATTCATGTATGGACATACGCAATATGACTTATTTATGGACATACGCTACATGATTTACGTATGGACATACACAACATGATTTATGTATGGACATACGCAACATGACGTGAATGGACATACGCAACATGACTTATGTATTGACATATGCAACATGATTTATGTATGGACAAACGCAACATGACGTATGAATGGATATACGCAACATGACTTATGTATGGACATATGCCACATGATTTATGTATGGACAAACGCAACATGACTTATGAATGGACATACACAACATGACTTATGTATGGACATACGCAAAATTATTTATGTATGGACATAAGCAACATGAGGTATGAATGGACATACGCAACCTGACTTATGTATGGACATACGCAACATGACTTATTGTATGGACGTACGCAACATGACTTATGTATGGACATACCTAACATGATTTATGTATGGACATACGCAAAATGACTTATGTATGGACATACGCAACATGATTTATGTATGGACAAACGCAACATGACATGTATGAACTACGCAGCATGACGTATGAATGGACATACGC
>JAWPHD010017904.1:0-42423 GCA_037043455.1 Cyrtodaria siliqua
GGGGTTTTTGGGGTTATGATAGGGAATTGTTGATATGTGTGAAGTTATTATGTAGGTTTGGTTTATTATGTAGGTTTGTTTGTAGTGTGTGTATTTTGGTGTGTTGTTGGAGGGGGGGGAGGGGATGTATGGGGCGGTAATGTGATTTGTATATAGGTGTGGGGGGGGAGGGATAGGTTAGGGGGGGGGTTTGAGGGAGGGGAGTGGGGGGGGTGGGGAGGTGGTTGGGGATTTGTTGGGTAATGTGATTGTCGTCTGTGAGCAGTAGGGGGTGTAGGGATTGATGGACGAGAAAAGAGGGTGAGGGTAGGTTGTGATGTTGGGGTTTTGAGTTTGGGGTTGGATGGGTGGGGGGAGGGAATGTGATTGGGTTGGAGAAAAGGGTTGGGGGGTTGGTTGGGGGGGTTAGAGAGGGATTATAGGTGTAGGTGGGTGTATAGAAATTGTGGTTGTGATGTATAGTTAATGTTAAGGAAAGTAGAGGTGTTTGAGTGGTGGAAGGTTGGGGGAGGGTTAGTAGAGGTGTGGTAATGGTGTATATAAGAAAGGGGGTAGGAAAATGAAGGTAGGTAGGAGTTTGTTTGGGGAGGAAAGTTGTTATATAAGTTTTAGATGGGATAATAGGAGTTAAAAGGAGAAGGGTATTTAGAAGAGGGGGTAAGTAGGAAATAGAATAGGAGGGGGTTTTTTTTGTGTGTGATTGTGTAAGTTTTTGTGGAGTTTTGTTAGTATAAGTATGTGGGTTTATTTATTAATTATGATGGTGGGGGTGGGTTGGGTGGTTATAGTTGGGATGTATTGTGTGTGGTTGGTGGGGATTAGATTATGTGATGGGGGTATATTAGAATGTGAGGAATGACAGGAAGGGGGAGTTAAGGATAAGTTGTTTGGGGATGTGGGAGGAGGATGTTTGGGGGGGAAAGGGGGTTTAGGGGGTTTGGTTATGTTGGGGGGTATGGGGAGGTATAGGGAGAGGGGTTTATTGTGTGAGGTTGAGGTTGTTAGTAGGGGGGGGGGGGTTAGTAGGGGATTAAAGTGGAGGAGTGAATAGAGTTTTAATGATTTGAGTTGGGGGATAGTTTGGGTGATAGTAGGAGTTATTATTGATATGAGGGATGGGGGTGGGGGGGGGGGGAATGAGATGTTTTTTGTGTTTATATGAAATAGATAGGTTATTTTAGTTTAGTTAGAGGTGTAGTTTAGAGGGAATTGGGGTGATTGATTTTTTTGGAGGGATTGGATTAGGTGATTGGTGATTTGAGGAGGGGGTTTATTGTTGGGTTTTTGTTTTGGTTGGTTTGTTGGTGGTTGTGGTAGTGGAATAAGGTTTGTGGTAATGGGGACTAGAGTTGGTTGGGTTTTTGATTGTGAGTGATGTTTTGGATAAGGGTAAAGTGTTAGAGATGTGATTAGTGGTTTTATGTGGATGTGGAGTAGGGTTTTGTGGGAGGTAGGAGTGTGTTGTTTTTGTGGAGAGAGGTAGTTGGTTAGTGAAGTGTAGAGTTAGGGAAGGGATGGATTGTATGTTTAAGTTAGTTTTTTAAATTTGAAATATAGAGGGGAGGTAAATGATGGGGTTAGAAATGAATTGTTGAGTTGGTTGGGTGGGAGGTTTTTTAGGAGGTAGGGTTTTAGGTGGGTTTGAGTTGGTGGTTGTTTTGGGGATGGATTGGTTTTAGGTAATAGATTTGATAGTAAAGTGGTATTATGTATGAGGTGGGGGGGAGTTTTTATTGGAATGAGGGAGTAATGAGGAGGGGTGAGAATAAATGGGGAGTGAGTAAGATGTTAGGGGGTTGTGGTGAATTTGGTGGGTAAGATTGGAGTTTTAGGGGGGGGGGTGGGGGATAAGGGAGATGGTGTGTTTTTGATTGGTTGGGGTGTTGTGCGGAGGTGAGGTGTTTTAGTGGTGTTAGGGTTAGAATATTTGAGTGGGTGGAGAAGAGAAGGGGGTTATGAGAGTTGTTTAGGTAAGTAAGTTGGGTGGGATTGGTGGTAGGGGTGAGATTTGATTGGGTGGAGTGGTGGTGTGGGGGGAGATGGTGGTGGGGTTTAGGTGTGTATTGGTATTGAGTTTATAGTTTTGGTTAAGTTTAGGTTGGGTGGGGAGTTTTTTGGGGTTGGGTTTTGAGAATAGTGGTTTTAGGTATGGTTGTGTGGGGGTTGTAGGGAGGGGAATATAGGAGTATGAGGGGAGGGGGGATGGTTGTATTTTTTGTGGGTTATTATATGGATAGGGGGGTGAAGGGTGAGGTGTTTGGGGTTTGGGGTATGAAATGTGTGTGTATTAAGGGGGTTTATTTGGAGTTTTGGGGTGGGGTATGGGTGGGTTGTTGAGTTTTGTAGGGGTGGGAGGTGAACGTGTTTTTTGATGGTTATAGGGGTGTGTTTTAGGTTGTTGGTGAATTTAGGGTGGTAGGTGAAATGGGTGTGGATGGGGAAGATTTTGATAGTAGTAGGATGAGGGTAGGATGTGTTGGTATTTGTTTGGGAGGTGTTGGGATATGGTAAAGTTTGGAGTAGAATTATGATGTGGGGGTTATGGTGGAGGGAGGGTGGGAATGGTATGTGGATTTTGGTTTTATTGAGGGAGGGGGAGGGGAATGAATGTATTTTTTGGTTGATTTGAAGGTTTGTTGTGGGGGGGGGTTTGTAGATTGGGAGGTTGTTGTGGGTGTTTTTGAAATAATGTAGATTATATTAATGGGTGTTGGGTGTGTGTTGTGTAATTGTAATTGTGATTTGGGGATTGGGGGGATGGTTGGGGGAAAGAATGGTAGAGTTTGATTAAGTTGGGTGTATGGAAAGGGAAGAGTGTTGTTTATTTTTAGTGGTTAGGATGTTTTGGTTTAGGTTAGGAATTATTATGTTGTGTGGTTTGTGTTGTTAGGGGGGTATTTGGGGGTTATTGGGGAATTTTGTGAAGGGTAGATGTAGGGGTATGATGAAGGAGGGGGTGTAATTATTTTTGTGGTAGTTTTGTAGTGTTGATAGGTAGGGAGATATGGTGGGTAGGAGAGGTTAGTGGAGAGTGTGTATTGAAAGGTTTGGGGGGTGGTGTTTGTATTGAAGAGAATTGAGATGGTTTGGGAGATTAGAGAGGGGATGGGATGGTGGAGTTTGGTTGTTATGTTAGTGGTGTTAGAGAATTAGGTGAGGAGGTATTTTGTAGTTGTGTTTGGTTTGGTGGGAATTTGGGGTGTTTTAGGGGGAGGAGGTTTAGGGGTGGGGAAAGAGATGGGGGGGGGTGTGGAGGGGTTAGGTTTTTGAGTAATTTGATGAGGGTTATAATATGAAGGGGGGTATTTTAATTGAAAGGTGTGTAGTGTAGGTTTTGGGTAGATATTTGGAGGGGTTTGTTGTTTATTATTTGGTTTGATGGTGGTTAGTTGATTTTGTTATTGGGAATGTAGGGATAGTGTTAGGTTTTATTTAGGATTTTGGGATTTAATGGGGGAGTAATGTGAGGTGAGTGTTTGGTTTGTTATTGTAGGGTTTTGGGGGGTATTGAGTGTTAAGGAGTGGGTGATAATATATTGGTTAGAGTAAGGATTTTGTGGGGGAAGTTTAAGAGGGATGTGGAATTGTGGTAGTATGTTATGGTGGGTTAGTTGGGTGGATGGGGTTTGTATGGTTGTGTGAGTTTTGGTTTTGGGAGTTTTAGGTGATGGGTAAAGGGGGTTGGGTTAGTTATGGGGTGTGAAGTGATTTTTTATTTTGGGATTGGTGGGTAGGAGAGATTGGGTGGATGAAGGATTATTGGGGGTTTTTTTGGGTTAGTTTAGTATTGGGGGTAGGAGTGGGTGGTTATGGGTGGGGGGGGAGGAGTGGAGAGTTTTATAGGTGGGTGGTGGGTTTGGAGGGGGTGGATGGTGTTGGTAATTTCGTGGTTTTATAGGGAGTTGGTAGTGGATCTTTTGAGGAGGTTGGTTATGGTGTGTTTAGGATGTGGTGGTAGGTGGTGGAGTAGGTTGGTTATGATTTGGTGTTTAGTAGGTTTTGATATGTGTAGTAGGTTGTTGGTGTTAGTTTGGTTGGTATGTAGATTGTAGGTAGGAATAAGGGGTTAGGAAGGGGGGTAGGAGAGATGGGGGGGGGGGTTGATTATATTGTAGTAAGGTGGAGGATGTGTTGTGGTGTTTAGTAGGTTGGGTGTATGGTGTTGTGGGTAGGTGAAGGGTAGAGGGGGGAGTGGGGGGGGGTGGAGGGTGGTAGTTAGTTGGGATATTAGGGGGATGTAATTGTATATGTAGGGGGTGTGTGTGTTGTGAATAGTAGTTGGTTGGGGGGGGTATGGGAAAGTAAGATTGGGGAAAGTGCTTATGGAAGTCGGTAGCGGATGTGGTAATGTTTTTGATAGGACTCCATGACAGGATGAGTGTGGGGTCAACCCTATACTTTTGATGTCATGGAGACTTATTAAATATTAAATATGTCCTAAAAATGTCCTAAATGTTTATCTTATAAACAATAATATTACTAAGTTACATATTTCCCCCCACTCCATCCACCCCCACTCCCTTATGTCGTATAATTCCATGTAACACTACTTTGTATGACCCCACCAGCCCCGGTGTGTGATTTTAATATTTGGTTGTTTTATATCAACAGTTAAGTTAATAGAAATTCCTGGCTGTCCTATTTAGTTTTATATATGCTTAAGGGGCCTTTACACAGGATGGCGACCTTTGTGCCTCCCGTGTGCGACCATAAAATTTGCCAGGTCGTCGTTGGAGGCTCAAAGGAGGCAGAATGGTTGCCTAGGTCGTTCAAAGGTGGTACACAGGAGGTTCAGACATCGCCATGAACGCCATGGTCGCCGTGAATTTTTGAACATGTTCAAAACAGTCGCACAAAGGTCGCCGAGGAGGTTGGTTGCTCAAAGGTGGCTCAAAGGAGGCAGAAGGGAGGCACACGCATTACCGTGGTTGCAGAATGGAGTCATGGTTGTCGCCTAATGGTCGCCAGGTAATAGATGCGTTCTGCTGCAAATTTATTTGGCTGAATGGTCGTCCAGTGATCGCCGTTAGTTGCCGTTGGTCGACGATGATGGCACAGAGGAGGCACAGAGGAGGCTCAGTGGTTGCCCAAACATTGCTCGGGGGTCGCCTATGTAGCCTATAATCATGTTGGTTGCCGTAGGTTGCACAGGGGAAGCAAAGGGGAGGCAGGCAGGTGGCTCAGTGGACGTTCGTAGATCGCCATGAAAATGCCCGAAAATTGCATTTTTGGTGGTTCAAGGGAGGCACAAGGATCGCTGGAGCAGTTACATAGAAACATGATTTTCAGGGTTTAGGCGACCATTGAGCGTCCTGTCCATTTTTTGGTCGCTCAAAGGTGGCACAAAGGTCGCAGCCCTGTGTAAAGGGGCCTTTATTACTTCACATTGATTTTATATCAACAACTGGGAAGATGCTATTTTTAGTTTGATCTGACGCACACATCGGGATAACGGGGTACAAAATATTAACATGTAAAACCTATGTATACCTCTGCTTCATGCCCTCCCCAGTGTGGTCTCCCCGTGGCTTTGGCGGAGGGACACACTCCATTTAACGTTTTTGCTCTCATAAGCGTAAAACTCATATTGAATTATTTTATATTGAGAGATTTGGAGTGATGTCTTACTAACAACACTGGACATTTAACGATTTCTTTTTTAACATTATATGCTTATAATTATAAGAGTCCATTCCATTTGGAAGGGAGCATGAAGCAGACACAACATGGATTATGTATATATGTACATATTAAGTTAAATCATTTTTAAGAAATGGTGACGCGCTGGCGCTGGAAAATATTATTATTTATAATCCTCGATTGAATTTTATATATAAAATAGACCAACATGAGCTTATTTCACCTGTGTCCCCATCACTCAGCCTCTGCCAAGTTAATCTTCTTGCGTCCCTGCAAACCATCTATTGCCATGTCTTGCGTCTGCTTGGATCCTGCCATCCGTGCGCGATTGATAAGCATTAGTAACATTATTTAAACTGCTAAGATTATTATAAATAAACTACTATTGAAAACTCGCCAAAAGGCCTAGTTGCCATCGGCGAGGAAAAATAAAACCTTATACTACTACTACTCACTGTATGCATATTCATAGGGGCCCTGGCCTTGTGTAGAGAAGAAATAGTTCTCCGGATCAGACACATACCATCTAAATCGTAAATAAGCTGTGGGAAATGGAAAGAAAAGTGAAGAATGTGATCTTTGGGCCTATACTTTTTTTCTACTAAGACAAGAAACAAGATGATATATATTATCTCGAAATATTATAAACCCCGTTTGAACCCCGTACATCCAGCTTTGCAAACCGAGGATAAAGTAGCTCATTTGCATATTAATGTCAAAAGGACCAATGCTTCCGAGCAAAAGTAGTTATTTTTCAGCAAAAAAGAATAGAGGTAAACATTTGCGATATCAGCGGGAAAATGGAACATCCGTCACCTAATGGAGACAATCTTAAAGAAAGTCTTCGTCAAAATGTTATAATTGCAGAATTTACAAATTGTGTTACTACGCTGTAGAAGCGGCATTTCGGACGCAATAGACTGAACTGATCACGCGTTGATTCATGACTAGAAAAACATTTTATTTCGAAGGACCCTCCGCTGCCACCGCTTCCGTCCCTCCCACACACAAATATTCAAACCAAAATCTTGGATCTGCATCTGATGTGTACCCTCCTCTCAAAACGTGTTTAGTTATCAATTATTCAGGCAAGCCCCTTTAAAACTCCAGCCGAGTATTGGCGGTTGTATCGAAGACTGTATTAAGAAAAGTCGATGCATATGACGTTTATATACATATATATATATTGACAGAATTGTTTAATTTTGATTTTTTTTCTACACAAACCCCTGTGAGCCTACTAAAACCCAGGTTGTTACACAATTTTGAGATCAGCCCCCAACATTTTCTCATGCTTAGAATTTAGTCTGAAGTCATAGACGTTATCGTGGTCTACTACTCTAGTATACAGGCATTTTATGGGTCTTCTACTACTTGAATTACGTATCAATTTCAGGGATACAGTCTATACATCTGTTCTTAGAATACGAATACAACTGTTTGGTGCAAGCTTTTATTTCGAAGCATGACGCTAGGTCAGGCTACTGGAATAATCAGTCATCGTTCCTCACCACCTTTAATACCCCCATTTGGACGGTTTATGTATTCATAAGACTTCCATTTGGACTCGAGTCAAGTCAATATGAGTTACAAAGGAAAATGACGAACGTTTTGAGGGTTTAGATGGATTAGTTTCAATTGCTGAACGACATCCTAGTAGCTGGTCAAACACAACAGAAGCATGACACGAACTTGCGTAATGGAATGAAACGAGCTCGCGAAATGGACACCAGGTTTAACGAAGGAAAACTTGAAGTATATGCTACAGTTACCGTACTTCAAGCACATTTTGACTGCAGAAGATCTTCAACCAGATCCATTAAAAGTGTCTGCAATGACATGGACCCTCCCAAAACCCGTTCAGAATTAGAAACCATATTTTGGTATGGTCAATTTCTTGTCAAAATTTGCACCAAACCTACCAAACCCACAAGTCCTTATCCAAGAATGTAGAATTTGTATGGGATTCGCAGCACGACGCCGCGTTTTTGAAAGTCAAACAAATGATCACGGAAGTACCTGTATTAGATTAGCGTATGATGACCCCAAAATACCACTGACACTACAGGACGACAATTCCAAGTTCAGGATTGGAGCGACACTATTACAAAGACGAAAAAAATGTATGAAAGGAGAAATTTGAAGATTGTCGTAGTCACAGATAACACGTCACATACTAACATCAGTGGTGTTTGATCAATTTATCTCTCAAAACGTCTGCTTTGAAGAGAAATATAGTTTTTTTTACAATACTTTATGCAAAGATTTAGCACTTGGAAGTTTTGGCACGATTTTATACATAATGATTGTATGATTCCTGTAATCGAATCCAGCCGTCACTTATTAAAAACTACTTAAATGTAAACTATCTGAGTGCGAAAAGTATGTCGAGGACATTCATTTCCTTGACCTAATTTTGCTAGGAACTGTCAGATAGATGTAAACATATATGCAGTTAGAAAGTTCTGTGGCTTCCAGTCTAAGAAATGGACTTGAGGATAACTTCAATGTAAAACTATTTCGTAAGGACGTACGTCCAGACATAAGGACGCGGGGACAAGGGTAACTCTATATGCCTGTTCCACTTGTGTGGCAGGGCATAAACAGCTTGTACATGCGGAATAAATAAATTTTATTTCATGAATGTGGTATAATGTAATACTGCTTTCATTTTCGAAGAGTGAAATGGGTTGGAGATGGTGTGCTTATTATTTATGAGGACTGGTCATGTGTTCATATCATAATCACAGGCTGGTCCTGTGCTCATATCATATCTTAGGACTAGTCCTGTCCTCATATTTTTCATAGGCTGGTCCTGTGTTCATATCATAATCACAGGCTGGTCCTGTGCTCATATCATATCTAAGGACTAGTCCTGTCTTCATATTTTTCATGGCTGGTCCTGTGTTCATATCATAATCACAGGCTGGTCCTGTGTTCATATCATAATCACAGGCTAGTCATGTGCTCATATCATATCTAAGGACTAGTCCTGTTATCATATTTTTCATAGGCTGGTCCTGTGTTCATATCATAATCACAGGCTGGTCCTGTGCTCATATCATAACTAAGGACTAGTCCCGTTCTCATATTTTGCATAGGCTGGTCCTATGTTCATATCATAATCACAGGCTGGTCCTGTGCTCATATGATATCGAAGGACTATTATGTTCACATACTTGTAAATGGGCTGACCCAGTGTTCATATCATTATCTCATGCTGGTCCTGTGCTCATTGTTATGCCCCCACCACATGGTGAAGTGGGCATATAGTGTTAGCCTTGTCTGTCCGTCAATACGGTCGCATGGTCGTATGTACAAGTAAGTTTTCATTTAAGAGTTTCGTTAAGTGCATTTCTCAGACACTAGAAGCCTAAGAGCTTTCAAACTTCACACATGTGTACATCTGTATGACAGTAGTATGTTCCTAACAAATATAGGTCAATACCAATTAACTATTTTTCAAACTTAGTTAATTTACAGCGGAGTTTTACTTTATGTGACTGCACACAAACCAGGAGCATCTGTGTCCCACTGACACATTTTCTTGTTTTAGGATAAACTGTTTTCATATCTGTTTGATTTTGGTCTATTTATGGCTGGTTAGTACATATTATGTTCAAATTAATACAATGTTTGCTCTCAATGCATCATGCAGTTCATTACTCTCAGATTAACCTTTATGCAATAAAGACGAAAGTTATAACCATTGTTCTGCTTACTACTTATCTCAGTTGCTTACCTGTGCTTATCAACATGCAGTTTTCTTTTCATCTACATGCCAGCAACATATTCCTAACAAAGTTGACCTTCATCTACGTTTAACATCATTTTTTTGCATCAAATCTTAAAATTAAAGTTGTTCATTTCAGTGACTTTGGTCTATTGTTTTTAACTTCCCTAATTTACATTCATATTATTGAGTTAGAATTAACAAACTAAAAATTATGGCGTGTTTGTAAATTGTTATCTTTTATTTCAGAAATCAGAAGATGGTATTCAAAGACAGACATTTCAGTTAAAGATATTACGTTTATGTTCAGTGTTATGAAGACATTACTCTACTATGAAGACATTACTCTACTATGAAGACATTACTCTACTATGAAGACATTACTATGAAGACATTACTCTGCTATGAAGACATTACTATGAAGACATTACTCTACTATGAAGACATTACTCTGCTATGAAGACATTACTATGAAGACATGACTCTACTATGAAGACATTACTCTGCTATGAAGACATTACTCTGCTATGAAGACATTTCTCTACTATGAAGACATTACTCTACTATGAAGACATTACTATGAAGACATTACTCTACTATGAAGACATTACTCTGCTATGAAGACATTGCTTTGAAGACATTACTCTGCTATGAAGACATTACTCTGCTATGAAGACATTACTATGAAGACATTACTCTACTATGAAGAAATTACTATGAAGACATTACTCTACTATGAAGACATTACTATGAAGACATTACTCTGCTATGAATACATTACTCTGCTATGAAGACATGACTCTACTATGAAGACATTACTATGAAGACATTACTCTGCTATGAAGACATTACTCTGCTATGAAGAAATTACTCTACTATGAAGAAATTACTATGAAGACATTACTATGAAGACATTACTCTACTATGAAGACATTACTCTGCTATGAAGACATTGCTATGAAGACATTACTCTGCTATGAAGACATTACTCTGCTATGAAGACATTACTATGAAGACATTACTCTACTATAAAGAAATTACTATGAACACATTACTATGAAGACATAACTCTACTATGAAGACATTACTCTGCTATGAAGACACTACTATGAAGACATTACTCTGCTATGAAGACATTACTATGAAGACATTACTCTACTATGAAGACATTACTCTGCTATGAAGACATTACTATGAAGACATGACTCTACTATGAAGACATTACTCTGCTATGAAGACATTACTCTGCTATGAAGACATTTCTCTACTATGAAGACATTACTCTACTATGAAGACATTACTATGAAGACATTACTCTACTATGAAGACATTACTCTGCTATGAAGACATTGCTTTGAAGACATTACTCTGCTATGAAGACATTACTCTGCTATGAAGACATTACTATGAAGACATTACTCTACTATGAAGAAATTACTATGAAGACATTACTCTACTATGAAGACATTACTATGAAGACATTACTCTGCTATGAATACATTACTCTGCTATGAAGACATGACTCTACTATGAAGACATTACTATGAAGACATTACTCTGCTATGAAGACATTACTCTGCTATGAAGAAATTACTCTACTATGAAGAAATTACTATGAAGACATTACTATGAAGACATTACTCTACTATGAAGACATTACTCTGCTATGAAGACATTGCTATGAAGACATTACTCTGCTATGAAGACATTACTCTGCTATGAAGACATTACTATGAAGACATTACTCTACTATAAAGAAATTACTATGAACACATTACTATGAAGACATAACTCTACTATGAAGACATTACTCTGCTATGAAGACACTACTATGAAGACATTACTCTACTATGAAGACATTACTATGAAGACATTACTCTACTATGAAGACATTACTATGCTATGAAGACATTACCATGAAGACATAACTCTACTATGAAGACATTACTCTGCTATGAAGACATTACTATGAAGACATTACTCTGCTATGAAGATATTACTATGAAGACATTACTCTGCTATGAAGACATTACTCTGCTATGAAGACATTACTATGAAGACATTACTCTGCTATGAAGACATTACTATGAAGACATTACTCTACTATGAAGACATTACTCTGCTATGAAGACATTACTATGAAGACATTACTCTGCTATGAAGACTTTACTAAGAAGACATTACTCTACTATGAAGAAATTACTATGAAGACATTACTCTGCTATGAAGACATTACTATGAAGACATTACTCTACTATGAAGACATTACTCTGCTATGAAGACATTACCATGAAGACATTACTCTACTATGAAGACATTACTCTGCTATGAAGACATTACTATGAAGACATTACTCTGCTATGAAGATATTACTATGAAGACATTACTCTGCTATGAAGACATTACTCTGCTATGAAGACATGACTCACTATGAAGACATTACTCTGCTGCTATGAAGACATTACTCTGCTATGAAGACATTACTCTACTATGAAGACATTACTATGAAGACATTACTCTACTATGAAGACATTACTCTACTATGAAGACATTACTATGCTATGAAGACATTACTCTGCTATGAAGACATTACTATGAAGACATTACTCTACTATGAAGACATTACTCTGCTATGAAGACATTACTCTGCTATGAAGACATTACTATGAAGACATTACTCTACTATGAAGACATTACTCTACTATGAAGATATTACTCTGCTATGAAGACACTACTATGAAGACATAACTCTACTATGAAGACATTACTATGAAGACATTACTCTACTATGAAGACATTACTCTGCTATGAAGACATTACTCTACTATGAAAACATTACTCTGCTATGAAGACATTACTCTGCTATGAAGACATTACTCTGCTATGAAGACACTACTATGAATACATTACTCAACTACGAAGACATTACTCTACTATGAAGACATTACTCTGCTATGAAGACATTACTATGAAGACATTACTCAACTATGAAGACATTACTCTGCTATGAAGACACTACTATGAAGACATTACTCTACTATGAAGACATTACTCTGCTATGAAGACATTACTATGAAGACATTACTCTACTATGAAGACATTACTATGAAGACATTACTCTGCTATGAAGACATGACTATGAAGACATTACTCTGCTATGAAGACATGACTCTACTATGAAGACATTATTCTGCTATGAAGACATTACTCTGCTATGAAGACATTACTATGAAAACATTACTCTACTATGAAGACATTACTCTACTATGAAGACATAACTCTGCTATGAAGACATTACTATGAAGACATTACTCTACTATGAAGACATTACTCTGCTATGAAGACACTACTATGAAGACATTACTTTGCCATGAAGACATTACTCTACCATGAAGACATTACTCTACTATGAAGACATTACTCTGCTATGAAGACATTACTATGAAGACATTACTCTACAGCGTCTCCGTGGCCGAATGGTTAACAACGTTGCGTTGTAAACGTTCGCCTGTCACCGCTGCGGGTTCAAATTCCACTGGGAACTCAACTTGTAAGTGAGGAAGTGTCGATTCTTACTGATGGCGGGAGGTGTACAGTACTGGTTCTACCCAGGAAAAGTGGGTGGTCTGCCTCCTCCACAAAAATCGACCGTCATATATAACCTTGCATGTGTTGAAAATGACATAGAACACCATACAAACAAACAAACAAACATTGCTCTACTATGAAGACATAACTCTGCTATGAAGACATTACTATGAATACATTACTCCGCTATGAAGACATTACACTGCTATGAAGACATGGCTACTATGAAGACATTACTCTGCTATGAAGACATTACTCTGCTATGAAGACATGACTACTATGAAGACATTACTCTGCTATGAAGACATTACTCTGCTATGAAGACATGACTACTATGAAGACATTACTCTGCTATGAAGACATGACTACTATGAAGACATTACTCTGCTATGAAGACATGACTATGAAGACATTACTCTGCTATGAAGACATGACTATGAAGACATTACTCTGCTATGAAGACATTACTCTGCTATGAAGACATGACTCTACTATGAAGACATTATTCTGCTATGAAGACATTAGTCTGCTATGAAGACATTACTATGAAGACATTACTATGAAGACATTACTATGAAGACATTACTCTGCTATGAAGACCTGACTCTTCTATGAAGACATTACTCTGCTATGAAGACATTACTCTCCTATGAAGACATTACTCTACTATGAAGACATAACTCTGCTATGAAGACATGACTACTATGAAGATATTACTCTGCTATGAAGACATTACTCTGCTATGAAGACATAACTCTGCTATGAAGACATTACTCTACTATGAAGACATTACTCTGCTATGAAGACATAACTCTGCTATGAAAACATTACTCTGCTATGAAGACATAACTCTGCTATGAAGACATTACTCTGCTATGAAGACATAATTCTGCTATGAAGACATTACTCTGCTATGAAGACATTACTCTGCTATGAAGACATAACTCTGCTATGAAGACATTACTCTGCTATGAAGACATTACTCTGCTATGAAGAAATAACCCTGCTATGAAGACATTACTCTGCTATGAAGACATAAGTCTGCTATGAAGACATTACTCTGCTATGAAGACATTACTCTGCTATGAAGACATAACTCTGCTATGAAGACATTACTCTGCTATGAAGACATAACTCTGCTATGAAGACATGACTCTAATATGAAGACATAACTCTGCTATGAAGACATTACTCTGCTATGAAGACATAACTCTGCTATGAAGACATTACTCTGCTATGAAGACATAACTCTGCTATGAAGACATGACTCTAATATGAAGACATGACTACTATAAAGACATTACTCTGCTATGAAGACAGAACTCTACTATAAAGACATTACTACTATGAAGACATTACTCTGCTATGAATACATGACTACTATGAAGACATGACTCTACTATGAAGACATGACTACTATGAAGACATTACTCTGCTATGAAGACATAACTACTATGAACACATTACTCTGCTAGAAAGACATTACTCTGCTATGAAGACATGGCTACTATGAAGACATGACTCTACTATGAAGACATGACTACTATGAAGACATGACTACTATGAAGACATTACTCTGCTATGAAGACATAACTCTGCTATGAAGACATTACTCTTCTATGAAGACATTACTCTACTATGAAGACATAACTCTGCTATGAAGACATGACTACTATGAAGACATTACTCTGCTATGAAGACATAACTACTATGAACACATTACTCTGCTAGAAAGACATTACTCTGCTATGAAGACATTGCTACTATGAACACATTACTCTGCTAGAAAGACATTAATCTGCTATGAAGACATTGCTACTATGAACACATTACTCTGCTATGAAGACATGACTATGCTATGAAGACATTTCTCTGCTATGAAGACATGACTTCTATGAAGACATTACTCTGCTATGAAGACATTACTCTGCTATGAAGACATTACTCTGCTATGAAGACATGTCTGCTATGAAGACATTACTCTACTATGAAGACATGACTTCTATGAAGACATTAATCTACTATGAAGACATTACTCTGCTATGAAGACATTACTCTGCTATGAAGACATGTCTACTATGAAGACATTACTCTGCTATGAATACATGACTACTATTAGGAAATTACTCTGCTATGAAGACATTACTCTACTATATGAAGACATTACTCTACTATGAAGACATTACTCTGCTATCAAGACATTACAAGACATGACTACTATGAAGACATTACTCTACTATATGAAGACATTACTCTGCTATGAAGACATTACTCTGCTATGAAGACATTACTCTGCTATGAAGACACGACTCTGCTATGAATACATGCCTACTATGAAGACATTACTCTGCTATGAAGAACTTACTCTACTATGAAGACATGACTCTACTATGAAGACATTACTCTACTATGAAGACATTACTCTGCTATGAATACATTACAAGACATGACTACTATGAAGACATTACTCTGCTATGAAGACATGACTCTGCTATCAAGACATTACTCTGCTATGAATACATTACAAGACATGACTAATATGAAGACATTACTCTGCTATGAAGACATGACTCCGCTATGAAAACATGACTCTGCTATGAAGACATGACTACTATGAAGACATTACTCTGCTATGAAGAAATTACTCTGCTATGAAGACATTACTATGAAGACATTACTCTGCTATGAAGACATTACTCTGCTATGAAGACATGACTTCTATGAAAACATTACTCTGCTATAAAGACATGACTACTATGAAGACATTACTCTGTTATGAAGACATTACTCTGCTATGAAGACATGACTTCTATGAAGACATTACTCTGCTATGAAGACATGACTACTATGAAGACATTACTCTGTTATGAAGACATTACTCTGATATGAAGACATGACTACTATGAAGACATTACTCTGCTATGAAGACATTACTCTACTATAAGAAGACATTACTCTACTATGAAGACATTACTCTGCTATGAAGATATTACTCTACTATATGAAGACATGACTACTATGAAGACCTTACTCTGCTATGAAGACATAACTCTACTATATGAAGACATTACTCTACTATGAAGACATAACTCTGCTATGAAGATATTACTCTACTATATAAAGACATGACTACTATGAAGACCTTACTCTGCTATGAAGACATTACTCTGCTATGAAGACATTACTCTGCTATGAAGACATTACTCTGCTATGAAGACATTACTCAGCTATGAAGACATTACTCTACTATGAATACATTACTCTGCTATGAAAACATTACTACTATGAAGACATTATTCTACTATGAAGACATTACTCTGCTATGAAGACATGACTACTATGAAAACATTACTACTATGAAGACATTACTCTACTATGAAGTCATTACTCTGCTATTAAGACATTACTCTGCTATGAAGACATGACTTCTATGAAGACATTACTCTGCTATGAAGACATTACTCTACTATATGAAGACATTACTCTACTATGAAAACATTACTCTGCTATGAAGATATTACAAGACATGACTACTATGAAGACATTACTCTGCTATGAAGACATTACTCTGCTATAAAGACATTACTCTGCTATGAAGACATGACTATGCTATGAAGACATTACTCTGCTATGACCACATGACTATGCTATGAAGACATTACTCTGCTATGAAGACATGACTTCTATGAAGACATTACTCTGCTATGAAGACATGACTACTATGAAGACATGACTCTGCTATGAAGACATTACTCTGCTATGAAGACATGACTATGCTATGAAGACATTACTCTGCTATGAAGACATGACTACTTTGAAGACATTACTCTGCTATGAAGACATTACTCTGCTATGAAGACATGACTTCTATGAAGACATTACTCTGCTATGAAGACATGACTACTATGAAGACATTACTATGAAGACATTACTCTACTATGAAGACATAACTCTGCTATGAAGACATGACTATGCTATGAAGACATGACTACTATGAAGACATTACTATGAAGACATTACTCTACTATGAAGACATTACTACTATGAAGACATTACTCTGCTATCAAGACATAACTATGCTATGAAGACATTACTCTGCTATGAAGACATGACTACTATGAAGACATTACTATGAAGACATTACTCTACTATGAAGACATAACTCTGCTATGAATACATGACTACTATGAAGACATTACTCTGCTATCAAGACATAACTATGCTATGAAGACATTACTCTGCTATAAAGACATTACTCTACTATGAAGACATTACTATGAAGACATTACTCTGCTATGAAGACATGATTCTACTATGAAGACATTACTCTGCTATGAAGACATTACTCTGCTATGAAGACATGACTCTACTATGAAGACATTACTCTGCTATGAAGACATTACTCTGCTATGAAGACATGACTACTATGAAGACATTACTCTGCTATGAAGACATTACTCTGCTATGAAGACATGACTACTATGAAGACATTACTCTGCTATGAAGACATTACTCTACTATGAAGACATGACTACTATGAAAACATTACTCTGCTATGAAGACATTACTACTATGAAGACATTACTCTGCTATGAAGACATTACTCTGCTATGAAGACATTACTATGAAGACATTACTCTGCTATGAATACATTACTCTGCTATGAAAACATTAATATGAAGACATTACTCTGCTATGAAGACATTACTCTGCTATGAAGACATGACTCTACTATGAAGACATTACTCTGCTATGAAGACATTACTCTGCTATGAAGACATGACTCTACTATGAAGACATTACTCTGCAATGAAGACATTACTCTGCTATGAAGACATGACTTCTATGAAGACATTACTCTGCTATGAAGACATGACTACTATGAAGGCATTACTCTGCTATGAAGACATTACTCTGCTATGAAGACATGACTCTACTATGAAGACATTACTCTGCTATGAAGACATTACTACTATGAAGACATTACTCTACTATGAATACATTACTCTGCTATGAAGACATTACTACTATGAAGACATTACTCTGCTATGAAGACATTACTCTGCTATGAAGACATTACTACTATGAAGACATGACTCTACTATGAAGACATTACTCTACTATGAAGACATTACTACTATGAAGACATTACTCTACTATGAAGACATTACTCTGCTATGAAGACATTACTCTACTATGAAGACATTACTCTGCTATGAAGACATTACTCTGCTATGAAGACATTACTCTGCTATCAAGACATTACTACTATGAAGACATTACTCTGCTATGAAGACATTACTCTGCTATGAAGACATTACTACTATGAAGACATTACTCTACTATGAAGACATTACTACTATGAAGACATTACTCTGCTATGAAGACATTACTCTGCTATGAAGACATTACTCTACTATGAAGACATTACTCTGCTATGAAGACATTACTCTGCTATGAAGACATTACTACTATTAAGACATTACTCTGCTATGAAGACATTACTCTACTATGAAGAAATTACTCTACTATGAAGACATTACTACTATGAAGACATTACTCTACTATGAAGACATTACTCTGCTATGAAGACATTACTCTGCTATGAAGACATTACTACTATGAAGACATTACTCTACTATGAAGACATTACTCTACTATGAAGACATTACTACTATGAAGACATTACTCTGCTACGAAGACATTACTCTACTACGAAGACATTTCTACTATGAAAACATTACTCTACTATGAAGACATTACTCTGCTATGACTACTATGAAGACATTACTATGAAGACATTACTCTGCTATGAAGACATAACTCTACTATGAAGACATTACTCTGCTATGAAGACATTACTCTACTATGAAGACATTACTACTATGAAGACATTACTCTGCTACGAAGACATTACTCTACTACGAAGACATTACTACTATGAAAACATTACTCTACTATGAAGACATTACTCTGCTATGAAGACATTACTACTATGAAGACATTACTCTACTATTAAGACATTACTCTACTATGAAGACATTACTACTATGAAGACATTACTACTATGAAGACATTACTCTACTATGAAGACATTACTCTGCTATGAAGACATTACTCTACTACGAAGACATTACTACTATGAAGACATTACTCTACTATGAAGACATTACTCTACTATGAAGACATTACTCTGCTATGAAGACATTACTCTACTATGAAGACATTACTCTGCTATGAAGACATTACTCTACTATGAAGACATTACTCTGCTATGAAGACATTACTCTGCTATGAAGACATTACTTCTATGAAGACATTACTCTACTATGAAGACATTACTCTGCTATGAAGACATTACTACTATGAAGACATTACTCTACTATGAAAACATTACTCTACTATGAAGACATTACTCTACTATGAAGACATTACTCTGCTATGAAGACATTACTACTATGAAGACATTACTCTACTATGAAGACATTACTCTACTATGAAGACATTACTACTATGAAGACATTACTCTACTACGAAGACATTACTCTGCTACGAAGACATTACTCTACTACGAAGACATTACTACTATGAAGACATTACTCTACTATGAAGACATTACTCTTCTATAAAGACATTACTCTACTATGAAGACATTACTCTGCTATGAAGACATTACTCTACTATGACGACATTACTCTGCTATGAAGACATTACTCTGCTATGAAGACATTACTCTACTATGAAGACATTACTACTATGAAGATGAAGACATTACTCTACTATGAAGACATTACTCTACTATGAATACATTACTACTATGAAGACATTACTCTACTATGAAGACATTACTACTATGAAGACATTACTCTACTATGAAGACATTACTCTGCTATGAAGACATTACTACTATGAAGACATTACTCTACTATGAAGACATTACTCTGCTATGAAGACATTACTACTATGAAGACATGACTCTACTATGAAGACATTACTATGAAGACATTACTCTACTATGAAGACATAACTCTACTATGAAGACATTACTCTGCTATGAAGACATGACTACTATGATGACATTAGTATGAAGACATTACTCTGCTATGAAGATATAACTCTACTATGAAGACATAACTCTGCTATGAAGACATGACTAATATGAAGACATTACTATGAAGACATTACTCTGCTATGAAGACATAACTCTACTATGAAGACATTACTCTGCTATGAAGACATGACTACTATGAAGACATTACTATGAAGACATTACTCTGCTATGAAGACATAACTCTACTATGAAGACATTACTCTGCTATGAAGACATAACTCTGCTATGAAGACATTACTCTACTATGAAGACATTACTACTATGAAGACATTACTCTACTATGAAGACATTACTCTGCTATGAAGACATTACTACTATGAAGACATTACTCTGCTATGAAGACATAACTCTACTATGAAGACATTACTCTACTATGAAGACATTACTCTGCTATGAAGACATGACTACTATGAAGACATAACTCTACTATGAAGACATTACTCTGCTATGAAGACATGACTACTATGAAGACATTACTATGAAGACATTACTCTACTATGAAGACATTACTACTATGAAAACATTACTACTATGAAGACATTACTCTACTATGAAGACATTACTATGAAGACATTACTCTACTATGAAGACATAACTCTACTATGAAGACATTACTCTGCTATGAAGACATGACTACAATGAATACATTACTATGAAGACATTACTCTGCTATGAAGACATAACTCTACTATGAAGACATTACTCTGCTATGAAGACATAACTCTACTATGAAGACATTGCTCTGCTATGAAGACATGAATACTATGAAGACATTACTATGAAGACATTACTCTACTATGAAGACATTACTCTACTATGAAGACATTACTCTGCTATGAAGACATGTCTACTATGAAGACATTACTCTGCTATGAAGACATGACTACTATGAAGACATTACTATGAAGACATTACTCTACTATGAAGACATAACTCTGCTATGAAGACATGACTATGCTATGAAGACATGACTACTATGAAGACATTACTATGAAGACATTACTCTACTATGAAGACATTACTACTATGAAGACATTACTCTGCTATCAAGACATAACTATGCTATGAAGACATTACTCTGCTATGAAGACATGACTACTATGAAGACATTACTATGAAGACATTACTCTACTATGAAGACATAACTCTGCTATGAAGACATTACTCTGCTATGAAGACATGACTACTATGAAGACATTACTATGAAGACATTACTCTACTATGAAGACATTACTACTATGAAGACATTACTCTGCTATCAAGACATAACTATGCTATGAAGACATTACTCTGCTATGAAGACATTACTCTACTATGAAGACATTACTATGAAGACATTACTCTGCTATGAAGACATGATTCTACTATGAAGACATTACTCTGCTATGAAGACATTACTCTGCTATGAAGACATGACTCTACTATGAAGACATTACTCTGCTATGAAGACATTACTCTGCTATGAAGACATGACTACTATGAAGACATTACTCTGCTATGAAGACATTACTCTGCTATGAAGACATGACTACTATGAAGACATTACTCTGCTATGAAGACATTACTCTACTATGAAGACATGACTACTATGAAAACATTACTCTGCTATGAAGACATTACTACTATGAAGACATTACTCTGCTATGAAGACATTACTCTGCTATGAAGACATTACTATGAAGACATTACTCTGCTATGAATACATTACTCTGCTATGAAAACATTAATATGAAGACATTACTCTGCTATGAAGACATTACTCTGCTATGAAGACATGACTCTACTATGAAGACATTACTCTGCTATGAAGACATTACTCTGCTATGAAGACATGACTCTACTATGTAGACATTACTCTGCTATGAAGACATGACTCTGCTATGAAGACATGACTACTATGAAGACATTACTCTGCTATGAAGACATGACTACTATGAAGGCATTACTCTGCTATGAAGACATTACTCTGCTATGAAGACATGACTCTACTATGAAGACATTACTCTGTTATGAAGACATTACTCTGATATGAAGACATGACTACTATGAAGACATTACTCTGCTATGAAGACATTACTCTACTATAAGAAGACATTACTCTACTATGAAGACATTACTCTGCTATGAAGATATTACTCTACTATATGAAGACATGACTACTATGAAGACCTTACTCTGCTATGAAGACATAACTCTACTATATGAAGACATTACTCTACTATGAAGACATAACTCTGCTATGAAGATATTACTCTACTATATAAAGACATGACTACTATGAAGACCTTACTCTGCTATGAAGACATTACTCTGCTATGAAGACATTACTCTGCTATGAAGACATTACTCTGCTATGAAGACATTACTCAGCTATGAAGACATTACCCTACTATGAAGACATTACTCTGCTATGAAAACATTACTACTATGAAGACATTATTCTACTATGAAGACATTACTCTGCTATGAAGACATGACTACTATGAAAACATTACTACTATGAAGACATTACTCTACTATGAAGTCATTACTCTGCTATTAAGACATTACTCTGCTATGAAGACATGACTTCTATGAAGACATTACTCTGCTATGAAGACATTACTCCACTATATTAAGACATTACTCTACTATGAAAACATTACTCTGCTATGAAGATATTACAAGACATGACTACTATGAAGACATTACTCTGCTATGAAGACATAACTCTGCTATAAAGACATTACTCTGCTATGAAGACATGACTATGCTATGAAGACATTACTCTGCTATGAAGACATGACTATACTATGAAGACATTACTCTGCTATGAAGACATGACTTCTATGAAGACATTACTCTGCTATGAAGACATGACTACTATAAAGACATGACTCTGCTATGAAGACATTACTCTGCTATGAAGACATGACTATGCTATGAAGACATTACTCTGCTATGAAGACATGACTACTATGAAGACATTACTCTGCTATGAATACATTACTCTGCTATGAAGACATGACTATGCTATGAAGACATTACTCTGCTATGAAGACATGACTACTATGAAGACATTACTCTGCTATGAAGACATTACTACTATGAAGACATTACTCTGCTATGAAGACATGACTACTATGAAGACATTACTATGAAGACATTACTCTACTATGAAGACATAACTCTGCTATGAATACATGACTACTATGAAGACATTACTCTGCTATCAAGACATATCTATGCTATGAAGACATTACTCTGCTATAAAGACATTACTCTACTATGAAGACATTACTATGAAGACATTACTCTGCTATGAAGACATGACTACTATGAAGACGTTACTCTGCTATGAAGACATGACTTCTATGAAGACATTACTCTGCTATGAAGACATGACTACTATGAAGACATTACTATGAAGACATTACTCTACTATGAAGACATAACTCTGCTATGAATACATGACTACTATGAAGACATTACTCTGCTATCAAGACATATCTATGCTATGAAGACATTACTCTGCTATAAAGACATTACTCTACTATGAAGACATTACTATGAAGACATTACTCTGCTATGAAGACATGATTCTACTATGAAGACATTACTCTGCTATGAAGACATTACTCTGCTATGAAGACATGACTCTACTATGAAGACATTACTCTGCTATGAAGACATTACTCTGCTATGAAGACATGACTGCTATGAAGACATTACTCTGCTATGAAGACATTACTCTGCTATGAAGACATGACTACTATGAAGACATTACTCTGCTATGAAGACATTACTCTACTATGAAGACATGACTACTATGAAAACATTACTCTGCTATGAAGACATTACTACTATGAAGACATTACTCTGCTATGAAGACATTACTCTGCTATGAAGACATTACTATGAAGACATTACTCTGCTATGAATACATTACTCTGCTATGAAAACATTAATATGAAGACATTACTCTGCTATGAAGACATTACTCTGCTATGAAGACATGACTCTACTATGAAGACATTACTCTGCTATGAAGACATTACTCTGCTATGAAGACATGACTCTACTATGAAGACATTACTCTGCAATGAAGACATTACTCTGCTATGAAGACATGACTTCTATGAAGACATTACTCTGCTATGAAGACATGACTACTATGAAGGCATTACTCTGCTATGAAGACATTTCTCTGCTATGAAGACATGACTCTACTATGAAGACATTACTCTGCTATGAAGACATTACTACTATGAAGACATTACTCTACTATGAATACATTACTCTGCTATGAAGACATTACTACTATGAAGACATTACTCTGCTATGAAGACATTACTCTGCTATGAAGACATTACTACTATGAAGACATGACTCTACTATGAAGACATTACTCTACTATGAAGACATTACTACTATGAAGACATTACTCTACTATGAAGACATTACTCTGCTATGAAGACATTACTCTACTATGAAGACATTACTCTGCTATGAAGACATTACTCTGCTATGAAGACATTACTCTGCTATCAAGACATTACTACTATGAAGACATTACTCTGCTATGAAGACATTACTCTGCTATGAAGACATTACTACTATGAAGACATTACTCTACTATGAAGACATTACTACTATGAAGACATTACTCTGCTATGAAGACATTACTCTACTATGAAGACATTACTCTGCTATGAAGACATTACTCTGCTATGAAGACATTACTACTATTAAGACATTACTCTGCTATGAAGACATTACTCTACTATGAAGAAATTACTCTACTATGAAGACATTACTACTATGAAGACATTACTCTACTATGAAGACATTACTCTGCTATGAAGACATTACTCTGCTATGAAGACATTACTACTATGAAGACATTACTCTACTATGAAGACATTACTCTACTATGAAGACATTACTACTATGAAGACATTACTCTGCTACGAAGACATTACTCTACTACGAAGACATTTCTACTATGAAAACATTACTCTACTATGAAGACATTACTCTGCTATGACTACTATGAAGACATTACTATGAAGACATTACTCTGCTATGAAGACATAACTCTACTATGAAGACATTACTCTGCTATGAAGACATTACTCTACTATGAAGACATTACTACTATGAAGACATTACTCTGCTACGAAGACATTACTCTACTACGAAGACATTACTACTATGAAAACATTACTCTACTATGAAGACATTACTCTGCTATGAAGACATTACTACTATGAAGACATTACTCTACTATGAAGACATTACTCTACTATGAAGACATTACTACTATGAAGACATTACTACTATGAAGACATTACTCTACTATGAAGACATAACTCTGCTATGAAGACATTACTCTACTACGAAGACATTACTACTATGAAGACATTACTCTACTATGAAGACATTACTCTACTATGAAGACATTACTCTGCTATGAAGACATTACTCTACTATGAAGACATTACTCTGCTATGAAGACATTACTCTACTATGAAGACATTACTCTGCTATGAAGACATTACTCTGCTATGAAGACATTACTTCTATGAAGACATTACTCTACTATGAAGACATTACTCTGCTATGAAGACATTACTACTATGAAGACATTACTCTACTATGAAGACATTACTCTGCTATGAAGACATTACTACTATGAAGACATTACTCTACTATGAAGACATTACTCTACTATGAAGACATTACTACTATGAAGACATTACTCTACTACGAAGACATTACTCTACTACGAAGACATTACTACTATGAAGACATTACTCTACTATGAAGACATTACTCTTCTATAAAGACATTACTCTACTATGAAGACATTACTCTGCTATGAAGACATTACTCTACTATGACGACATTACTCTGCTATGAAGATATTACTCTGCTATGAAGACATTACTCTACTATGAAGACATTACTACTATGAAGATGAAGACATTACTCTACTATGAAGACATTACTCTACTATGAAGACATTACTACTATGAAGACATTACTCTACTATGAAGACATTACTACTATGAAGACATTACTCTACTATGAAGACATTACTCTGCTATGAAGACATTACTACTATGAAGACATTACTCTACTATGAAGACATTACTCTGCTATGAAGACATTACTACTATGAAGACATGACTCTACTATGAAGACATTACTATGAAGACATTACTCTACTATGAAGACATAACTCTACTATGAAGACATTACTCTGCTATGAAGACATGACTACTATGAAGACATTAGTATGAAGACATTACTCTGCTATGAAGATATAACTCTACTATGAAGACATTACTCTGCTATGAAGACATGACTACTATGAAGACATTACTATGAAGACATTACTCTGCTATGAAGACATAACTCTACTATGAAGACATTACTCTGCTATGAAGACATGACTACTATGAAGACATTACTATGAAGACATTACTCTGCTATGAAGACATAACTCTACTATGAAGACATTACTCTGCTATGAAGACATAACTCTGCTATGAAGACATTACTCTACTATGAAGACATTACTACTATGAAGACATTACTCTACTATGAAGACATTACTCTGCTATGAAGACATTACTACTATGAAGACATTACTCTGCTATGAAGACATAACTCTACTATGAAGACATTACTCTACTATGAAGACATTACTCTGCTATGAAGACATGACTACTATGAAGACATAACTCTACTATGAAGACATTACTCTGCTATGAAGACATGACTACTATGAAGACATTACTATGAAGACATTACTCTACTATGAAGACATTACTACTATGAAAACATTACTACTATAAAGACATTACTCTACTATGAAGACATTACTATGAAGACATTACTCTACTATGAAGACATAATTCTACTATGAAGACATTACTCTGCTATGAAGACATGACTACAATGAATACATTACTATGAAGACATTACTCTGCTATGAAGACATAACTCTACTATGAAGACATTACTCTGCTATGAAGACATAACTCTACTATGAAGACATTGCTCTGCTATGAAGACATGAATACTATGAAGACATTACTATGAAGACATTACTCTACTATGAAGACATTACTCTACTATGAAGACATTACTCTGCTATGAAGACATGTCTACTATGAAGACATTACTATGAAGACATTACTCTGCTATGAAGACATAACTCTACTATGAAGACATTGCTCTGCTATGAAGACATGACTACTATGAAGACATTACTCTGCTAACAAGACATTACTATGCTATGAAGACATTACTCTGTTATGAAGACATGACTACTATGAAGACATGACTACTATGAAGACATAACTCTACTATGAAGACATTACTCTGCTATGAAGACATTACTACTATGATGACATTACTCTGCTATGAAGACATTACTCTGCTATGAAGACATGACTACTATGAAGACATTACCATGAAGACATTACTCTACTATGAAGACATAACTCTGCTATGAAGACATGACTACTATGAACACATTACTCTGCTATGAAGACATTACTCTGCTATGAAGACATTACTACTATGCAGACATTACTCTGCTATGAACACATTACTCTACAATGAAGACATTACTCTGCTATGAAGACATTACTCTGCTATGAAGACATGACTCTACTATGAAGACATTACTCTGCTATGATGACATTACTCTGCTATGAAGACATGACTCTGCTATGAAGACATTACTCTGCTATGAAGACATGACTACTATGAAGACATTACTCTGCTAGGAAGACATTACTACTATGAAAACATTACTCTACTATGAAGACATTACTCTATTATGAAGACATTACTCTGCTATGAAGACATTGCTACTATGAAAACATTACTCTACTATGAAGACATTACTACTATAAAAAAATTACTCTGCTATGAAGACATTACTACTATGAAAACATTACTCTACTATGGAGACATTACTACTATGAAGACATAACTCTACTATGAAGACATTCCTACTATGAAAACATTACTCTGCTATGAAGACATTACTCTACTATGAAGACATTACTCTACTATGAAGACATTACTACTATGAAAACATTACTCTGCTATGAAGACATTACTCTACTATGAAGACATAACTCTACTATGAAGACATTACTACTATGAAAACATTACTCTGCTATGAAGACATTACTCTACTATGAAGACATAACTCTACTATGAAGACATTACTCTGCTATGAAAACATTACTACTATGAAGACATTACTCTACTATGAAGACATTACTCTACTATGAAGACATTACTCTACTATGAAGACATTACTACTATGAAAACATTACTCTGCTATGAAGACATTACTCTACTATGAAGACATAACTCTACTATGAAGACATTACTCTGCTATGAAAACATTACTACTATGAAGACATTACTCTACTATGAAGACATTACTCTGCTATGAAGACATTACTATGAAGACATTACTCTGCTATGAAGACATGACTACTATGAAAACATTACTCTACTATGAAGACATTACTCTGCTATGAAGACATTACTACTATGAAAACATTACTACTAAGACGATATTACTCTGCTATGAAGACATTACTCTGCTATGAAGACATGACTACTATGAAAACATTAGTACTATGAAGACATTACTCTGTTATGAAGACATTACTCTGCTATGAAGACATTACTATGAAGACATTACTCTACTATGAAGACATTACTCTGCTATGAAGACATTACTATGAAGACATAACTCTGCTATGAAGACATGACTACTATGAAAACATTACTCTACTATGAAGACATTACTCTGCTATGAAGACATTACTACTATGAAAACATTACTACTAAGACGATATTACTCTGCTATGAAGACATTACTCTGCTATGAAGACATGACTACTATGAAGACATTACTCTGCTATGAAGACATTACTCTGCTATGAAGACATTACTACTATGAAAACTTTACTACTATGAAGACATTACTCTGCTATGAAGACATTACTCTGCTATGAAGACATGGCTACTATGAAGACATGACTCTACTATGTAGACATTACTCTGTTATGAAGACATTACTCTGTTATGAAGACATTACTCTGCTATGAAGACATTACTCTGCTATGAAGACATTAATCTACTATGAAGACATGACTCTACTATGAAGACATTACTCTGCTATGAAGACATTACTCTGCTATGAAGACATTACTACTATGAAGACATTACTCTGCTATTAAGACATTACTCTGCTATGAAGACATGACTCTACTATGAAGACATTACTCTGCTATGAAGACATTACTACTATGAAGACATTACTCTGCTATGAAGAAATTACTACTATGAAGACATGACTCTACTATGAAGACATTACTCTACTATGAAGACATTACTACTATGAAGACATTACTCTACTATGAAGACATTACTCTGCTTTGAAGACATTACTCTACTATGAAGACATTACTCTACTATGAAGACATTACTCTGCTATGAAGACATTACTCTACTATGAAGACATTACTACTATGAAGACATTACTCTGCTATGAAGACATTACTCTACTATGAAGACATTACTACTATGAAGACATTACTCTACTATGAAGACATTAAGACATTACTCTACTATGAAGACATTACTCTGCTATGAAGACATTACTCTGCTATGAAGACATTACTACATTACTCTTCTATGAAGACATTACTCTACTATGAAGACATTACTCTGCTATGAAGACATTACTCTACTATGAAGACATTACTACTATGAAGACATTACTCTGCTATGAAGACATTACTCTACTATGAAGACATTACTCTACTATGAAGACATTACTACTATGAAGACATTACTACTATGAAGACATTCCTCTACTATGAAGACATTACTCTGCTATGAAGACATTACTCTGCTATGAAGACATTACTACATTACTCTACTATGAAGACATTACTCTACTATGAAGACATTACGCTGCTATGAAGACATTACTCTACTATGAAGACATTACTACTATGAAGACATTACTCTGCTATGAAGACATTACTCTACTATGAAGACATTACTCTACTATGAAGACATTACTACTATGAAGACATTACTCTACTATGAAGACGTTACTCTGCTATGAAGACATTCCTCTGCTATGAAGACATTACTCTGCTATGAAGACATTACTACTATGAAGACATTACTCTACTATGAAGACATTACTCTGCTATGAAGACATTACTACTATGAAGACATTACTCTACTATGAAGACATTACTCTGCTATGAAGACATTACTACTATGAAGACATGACTCTACTATGAAGACATTACTATGAAGACATTACTCTACTATGAAGACATAACTCTACTATGAAGACAGTACTCTGCTATGAAGACATGACTACTATGAAGACATTACTATGAAGACATTACTCTGCTATGAAGACATTACTCTACTATGAAGACATTACTACTATGAAGACATTACTCTACTATGAAGACATTACTCTGCTATGAAGACATTACTACTATGAAGACATTACTCTGCTATGAAGACATAACTCTACTATGAAGACATTACTCTACTATGAAGACATTACTCTGCTATGAAGACATGACTACTATGAAGACATTACTATGAAGACATTACTCTACTATGAAGACATTACTACTATGAAAACATGACTACTATGAAGACATAACTCTACTATGAAGACATTACTCTGCTATGAAGACATGACTACTATGAAGACATTACTATGAAGACATTACTCTACTATGAAGACATTACTACTATGAAAACATTACTACTATGAAGACATTACTCTACTATGAAGACATTACTATGAAGACATTACTCTACTATGAAGACATAACTCTACTATGAAGACATTACTCTGCTATGAAGACATGACTACAATGAATACATTACTATGAAGACATTACTCTGCTATGAAGACATAACTCTACTATGAAGACATTACTCTGCTATGAAGACATAACTCTACTATGAAGACATTGCTCTGCTATGAAGACATGAATACTATGAAGACATTACTATGAAGACATTACTCTACTATGAAGACATTACTCTACTATGAAGACATTACTCTGCTATGAAGACATGTCTACTATGAAGACATTACTATGAAGACATTACTCTGCTATGAAGACATAACTCTACTATGAAGACATTGCTCTGCTATGAAGACATGACTACTATGAAGACATTACTCTGCTAACAAGACATTACTATGCTATGAAGACATTACTCTGTTATGAAGACATGACTACTATGAAGACATTACTCTGCTAACAAGACATTACTATGCTATGAAGACATTACTCTGTTATGAAGACATGACTACTATGAAGACATGACTACTATGAAGACATAACTCTACTATGAAGACATTACTCTGCTATGAAGACATTACTACTATGATGACATTACTCTGCTATGAAGACATTACTCTGCTATGAAGACATGACTACTATGAAGACATTACCATGAAGACATTACTCTACTATGAAGACATAACTCTGCTATGAAGACATGACTACTATGAACACATTACTCTGCTATGAAGACATTACTCTGCTATGAAGACATTACTACTATGCAGACATTACTCTGCTATGAACACATTACTCTACAATGAAGACATTACTCTGCTATGAAGACATTACTCTGCTATGAAGACATGACTCTACTATGAAGACATTACTCTGCTATGATGACATTACTCTGATATGAAGACATGACTCTGCTATGAAGACATTACTCTGCTATGAAGACATGACTACTATGAAGACATTACTCTGCTAGGAAGACATTACTACTATGAAAACATTACTCTACTATGAAGACATTACTCTATTATGAAGACATTACTCTGCTATGAAGACATTGCTACTATGAAAACATTACTCTACTATGAAGACATTACTACTATAAAAAAATTACTCTGCTATGAAGACATTACTACTATGAAAACATTACTCTACTATGGAGACATTACTACTATGAAGACATAACTCTACTATGAAGACATTCCTACTATGAAAACATTACTCTGCTATGAAGACATTACTCTACTATGAAGACATTACTCTACTATGAAGACATTACTACTATGAAAACATTACTCTGCTATGAAGACATTACTCTAGTATGAAGACATTACTCTGCTATGAAGACATTACTACTATGAAAACATTACTCTGCTATGAAGACATTACTCTACTATGAAGACATAACTCTACTATGAAGACATTACTCTGCTATGAAAACATTACTACTATGAAGACATTACTCTACTATGAAGACATTACTCTGCTATGAAGACATTACTATGAAGACATTACTCTGCTATGAAGACATGACTACTATGAAAACATTACTCTACTATGAAGACATTACTCTGCTATGAAGACATTACTACTATGAAAACATTACTACTAAGACGATATTACTCTGCTATGAAGACATTACTCTGCTATGAAGACATGACTACTATGAAAACATTAGTACTATGAAGACATTACTCTGTTATGAAGACATTACTCTGCTATGAAGACATTACTATGAAGACATTACTCTACTATGAAGACATTACTCTGCTATGAAGACATTACTATGAAGACATAACTCTGCTATGAAGACATGACTACTATGAAAACATTACTCTACTATGAAGACATTACTCTGCTATGAAGACATTACTACTATGAAAACATTACTACTAAGACGATATTACTCTGCTATGAAGACATTACTCTGCTATGAAGACATGACTACTATGAAGACATTACTCTGCTATGAAGACATTACTCTGCTATGAAGACATTACTACTATGAAAACTTTACTACTATGAAGACATTACTCTACTATGAATACATTACTCTGCTATGAAGACATGGCTACTATGAAGACATGACTCTACTATGTAGACATTACTCTGTTATGAAGACATTACTCTGTTATGAAGACATTACTCTGCTATGAAGACATTACTCTGCTATGAAGACATTAATCTACTATGAAGACATGACTCTACTATGAAGACATTACTCTGCTATGAAGACATTACTCTGCTATGAAGACATTACTACTATGAAGACATTACTCTGCTATTAAGACATTACTCTGCTATGAAGACATGACTCTACTATGAAGACATTACTCTGCTATGAAGACATTACTACTATGAAGACATTACTCTGCTATGAAGAAATTACTACTATGAAGACATGACTCTACTATGAAGACATTACTCTACTATGAAGACATTACTACTATGAAGACATTACTCTACTATGAAGACATTACTCTGCTTTGAAGACATTACTCTACTATGAAGACATTACTCTACTATGAAGACATTACTCTTCTATGAAGACATTACTCTACTATGAAGACATTACTACTATGAAGACATTACTCTGCTATGAAGACATTACTCTACTATGAAGACATTACTACTATGAAAACATTACTCTACTATGAAGACATTAAGACATTACTCTACTATGAAGACATTACTCTGCTATGAAGACATTACTCTGCTATGAAGACATTACTACATTACTCTTCTATGAAGACATTACTCTACTATGAAGACATTACTCTGCTATGAAGACATTACTCTACTATGAAGACATTACTACTATGAAGACATTACTCTGCTATGAAGACATTACTCTACTATGAAGACATTACTCTACTATGAAGACATTACTACTATGAAGACATTACTACTATGAAGACATTCCTCTACTATGAAGACATTACTCTGCTATGAAGACATTACTCTGCTATGAAGACATTACTACATTACTCTACTATGAAGACATTACTCTACTATGAAGACATTACGCTGCTATGAAGACATGACTCTACTATGAAGACATTACTACTATGAAGACATTACTCTGCTATGAAGACATTACTCTACTATGAAGACATTACTCTACTATGAAGACATTACTACTATGAAGACATTACTCTACTATGAAGACGTTACTCTGCTATGAAGACATTCCTCTGCTATGAAGACATTACTCTGCTATGAAGACATTACTACTATGAAGACATTACTCTACTATGAAGACATTACTCTGCTATGAAGACATTACTACTATGAAGACATTACTCTACTATGAAGACATTACTCTGCTATGAAGACATTACTACTATGAAGACATGACTCTACTATGAAGACATTACTATGAAGACATTACTCTACTATGAAGACATAACTCTACTATGAAGACAGTACTCTGCTATGAAGACATGACTACTATGAAGACATTACTATGAAGACATTACTCTGCTATGAAGACATAACTCTACTATGAAGACATTACACTTCTATGAAGACATGACTACTATGAAGACATTACTATGAAGACATTACTCTGCTATGAAGACATAACTCTACTATGAAGACATTACTCTGCTATGAAGACATGACTACTATGAAGACATTACTATGAAGACATTACTCTGCTATGAAGACATAACTCTACTATGAAGACATTACTACTATGAAGACATTACTCTACTATGAAGACATTACTCTGCTATGAAGACATTACTACTATGAAGACATTACTCTACTATGAAGACATTACTCTGCTATGAAGACATGACTACTATGAAGACATTACTCTGCTATGAAGACATTACTACTATGAAGACATGACTCTACTATGAAGACATTATTATGAAGACATTACTCTACTATGAAGACATAACTCTACTATGAAGACATTACTCTGCTATGAAGACATGACTACTATGAAGACATTACTATGAAGACATTACTCTGCTATGAAGACATAACTCTACTATGAAGACATTACTCTGCTATGAAGACGTAACTCTACTATGAAGACGTTACTCTACTATGAAGACATAACTCTGCTATGAAGACATGACTACTATGAAAACATAACTCTACTATGAAGACATTACTCAGCTATGAAGACATGACTACTATGAAGACATTACTATGAAGACATTACTCTACTATGAAGACATTAATACTATGAAAACATTACTACTATGAAGACATTACTCTACTATGAAGACATTACTATGAAGACATTACTCTACTATGAAGACATAACTCTACTATGAAGACATTACTCTGCTATGAAGACATGACTACTATGAAGACATTACTATGAAGACATTACTCTGCTATGAAGACATAACTCTACTATGAAGACATTACTCTGCTATGAAGACATAACTCTACTATGAAGACATTGCTCTGCTATGAAGACATGAATACTATGAAGACATTACTATGAAGACATTACTCTACTATGAAGACATTACTCTACTATGAAGACATTACTCTGCTATGAAGACATGACTACTATGAAGACATTACTCTGCTATGAAGACATAACTCTACTATGAAGACATTACTCTGCTATGAAGACATAACTCTACTATGAAGACATTGCTCTATTATGAAGACATGAATACTATGAAGACATTACTATGAAGACATTACTATGAAGACATAACTCTGCTATGAAGACATAACTCTACTATGAAGACATTACTCTGCTATGAAGACATGACTACTATGAAGACATAACTCTACTATGAAGACATTACTCTGCTATGAAGACATGACTACTATGAAGACATGACTACTATGAAGACATTACTCTACTATGAAGACATTACTCTAGTATGAAGACATTACTACTATGAAGACATTACTCTGCTATGAAGACATTACTCTGCTATGAAGACATGACTTTGCTATGAAGACATTACCATGAAGACATTACTCTACTATGAAGACATAACTCTGCTATGAAGACATGACTACTATGAACACATTACTCTACTATGAAGACATTACTCTGCTATGAAGACATTACTACTATGAAGGCATTACTCTGCTATGAACACATTACTCTACTATGAAGACATTACTCTGCTATGAAGACATTACTCTGCTATGAAGACATGACTCTGCTATGATGACATTACTCTGCTATGAAGACATGACTCTACTATGAAGACATTACTCTGCTATGAAGACATTACTCTGCTATGAAGACATTACTCTGCTAGGAAGACATTACTTCTATGAAAACATTACTCTACTATGAAGACATAACTCTGCTATGAAGACATTACTCTAATATGAAGACATTACTCTGCTATGAAGACATTACTACTATGAAAACATTACTCTACTATGAAGACATTACTACTATAAAAACATTACTCTGCTATGAAGACATTACTACTATGAAGACATTACTCTGCTATGAAGACATTACTACTATGAAAACATTACTCTGCTATGAAGACATTACTACTATGAAGACATTACTCTGCTATGAAGACATTACTACTATGAAGACATTACTCTGCTATGAACACATTACTCTACTATGAAGACATTACTCTGCTATGAAGACATGACTCTGCTATGATGACATTACTCTGCTATGAAGACATGACTCTACTATGAAGACATTACTCTGCTATGAAGACATTACTCTGCTATGAAGACATGACTACTATGAAGACATTACTCTGCTAGGAAGACATTACTACTATGAAAACATTACTCTACTATGAAGACATATCTACTATGAAGACATTACTCTAATATGAAGACATTACTCTGCTATGAAGACATTACTACTATGAAAACATTACTCTACTATGAAGACATTACTACTATGAAAACATTACTCTACTATGAAGACATTACTACTATGAAGACATTACTCTACTATGAAGACATTACTACTATGAAGACATTACTCTGCTATGAAGACATTACTACTATGAAAACATTACTCTGCTATGAAGACATTACTCTACTATGAAGACATCACTCTGCTATGAAAACATTACTACTATGAAGACATTACTCTACTATGAAGACATTACTCTGCTATGAAGACATTACTCTGCTATGAAGACATTACTCTGCTATGAAGACATGACTACTATGAAAACATTACTCTACTATGAAGACATTACTCTGCTATGAAGACATTACTACTATGAAAACATTACTACTAAGACGATATTACTCTGCTATGAAGACATTACTCTGCTATGAAGACATGACTACTATGAAAACATTACTACTATGAAGACATTACTCTGCTATGAAGACATTACTATGAAGACATTACTCTACTATGAAGACATTACTCTGCTATAAAGACATTACTATGAAGACATTACTCTGCTATGAAGACATTACTACTATGAAAACATTACTACTAAGACGATATTACTCTGCTATGAAGACATTACTCTGCTATGAAGACATTACTCTCCTATGAAGACATTACTACTATGAAAACATTACTACTAAGACGATATTACTCTGCTATGAAGACATTACTCTGCTATGAAGACATGACTACTATGAAAACATTACTACTATGAAGACATTACTCTGCTATGAAGACATTACTACTATGAAAACATTACTACTATGAAGACATTACTCTGCTATGAAGACATGGCTACTATGAAGACATGACTCTACTATGAAGACATTACTCTGTTATGAAGACATTACTCTGTTATGAAGACATTACTCTGCTATGAAGACATTACTCTGCTATGAAGACATTAATCTACTATGAAGACATGACTCTACTATGAAGACATTACTCTGCTATGAAGACATTACTCTGCTATGAAGACATGCCTGCTATGAAGACATGACTCTACTATGAAGACATTACTTTGCTATGAGGGTAGTACTGTTGTGTACAGTGTTTTAAAGAGATGTACTCGATATATACAATAAACAAACACCTGCACAACATTACAGTCTATAAACATGCTGTTTTTAACAATTACTGTTCTCTTTACAGCAACATTTATTATGTGTTAGTTTAAACTTATTTATTTTTACATCGATTGTAATGAAAGCTCTATGAACTTATTTGAATCACTCTCGATGTCTTCCTGGGTAGAACCAGTACTTAGCAATGCAGATAAAGTGTCTTGCTCAGGGACACAACGCATATGGCAATGACGGGAATCGAACCCACCACTTTTGGATCATGGGTCCAACGCTCTACCACTACTCCACAGCGCTCCTGAATTATTATGTGTTGGTTTATTGGTACCAATAATATTATGTTTGACACAATAAAATAATATAAAAGTTGATAGCCCTGTTTTGTTCTAATTTTTATCAAAACCTTAATATAATACCGACATGTTTTATTTAGTGAACATTCTTGAGTTTGTGCATGTCGTTATAGTATGCAGTTATTTTTATGTAAATACATGGAACTGAAACTCATACAAGGTATTTTATGTTTACATTAATACTCACGAGCAGTTGGTTATTTTGTTTCTTGCACATGTTGATGTTCAGTCAGTTTTTTATTTTTGTGTTTTTTTTTGTCATTAAATTGATACGAATCAATTATTGTTAGGAGTTTCTACACCCATTAAATGTAATTTCTGTAAACAAACTCTGCTGATGAGAATCCTAGGTGTTTCTACCAATGTGTTCTAAAAACTTGTGTTTATATGTACATGTATATGCCTGTATGGACATATTATGTGTTGGCATCCATCCGTCTGTTCGTCTTTTAATAGGAATAGTAAAAATGACCTTTTGTTTTATATATGATCTAAATATAACCTTGACTTTTATTCCTTTAAAAGTTCAGCATGTTGTTGTAAATTAAAGGGAAAATGTAATATTTGTTGTATCTGCTTCTCAAGATTTGTCATAATTTTTCTATTAAACTGTTTATTAACTCAAAGTGGTGCACTTTAAAAGCTTTAAATGTGTTTTATACTACAAATAACATTAAAAATTACAAAGTTTTGCATGTATTTTCAGGATGAAGCTACTTCAACAAAAGATGGAAGAATACCATTACCTTAACGTCTGAACATGCTGAAAATTGGAAATTTCAAAAACATGAACGCTGTAGAGACATTTGCCAGATTTGTTTTTTTACCATTATGAATACTTAAAAAATGCGGCATTTGATTAATAGAGATTATTTGATTGCTGCGTTCAATTATAAGGTGTTTTTTTAATTGCCTGCGTAACATGGCTGAGACTTGGAGATCACTTTGTCCATCATCGTCCATATGTGGATTCGTCGAAATACAAGAAGGTTGCACAAGTTTGAAAACCAGTTATATATCAGCTTAGTAACACATGTTATGGCCCTTAATTTATTGAAAAATGCCATATTCTGCTTTGTGCACATAAGTCAATTATTTCCTTTTGTATCAATTTGATCTTTACCAAACTTAGCCAGATGGTTATGGAACAAGTTTAAAAACCTGATATTATATATCGGATTGGTAACACCGGAGTTGTTGCCCTTGAGTTATTGAAAATGCCATGTTGTGCCTTGTGAACACTTTAGCACCTTCAGTTTTTGTCTGATCTTTACCAAACTTTGCAGAATTGTTCTTATTAATGAAATCTCTAATTAGTTTTACCAGCGTTATGGCCCTTGATTTATTGATAACTGCTATATTTTGCTCGTTAGGTGTTTATTTTTCACCTGATCTTTTTACTCATCGATTTCTGCTTATATACCGACTTTTGGGGTGTTCGTCGATTTGAAACTACTTTTACACGTGACTCGTTCATATTCATGAGTTATTACCAGTTAAAGTAGGGACTGTGTAGCTTTAAAGAGTCAGCTTGTGTAGTAAATGACTGTTGTAAAAAAATGATACAAAGTCTAGCAACGTATGTTTTCAGTTGTAAATATGAAATGAAATAAATAACTCTCCCATAGACACATTGTAGAGTTATTATATTGTCTTGTTATCAGGTTATGTGCTGTAATTTACTTATGTATTTACTGATACAATTGAATATTTATATAATTATGTAACTGTTAAAGGGGTTGATGCACTACTTTCAAACACTATTTCTTTAATAGGGCTCTGAAAAACTTGAAAATAGCTGAAAGAATTATCAAAATGCCATGAAAAACAAAGGAGATTGGATTTATCGCAAATTTGCAAAGAACATAAATGAGGCGGCCATCTTTGAACGATGACGTCATCGCGCCATTTTACCAGATATGACATATTGACAAAATACATTTTATAGCAAAGAAAATCACTGCAAATTGATTAAAAATAAATATACAGATGTAAAATGTATAAATTGTATGGTTATTTTCATTTGCAGTGATTTTCTTTGCTTTAAAATACATTTGGTCAATATGCCATATATGGTAAAAAGGCGAGATGACGTCATCGTTCCAAGATGACAGCCTCATTTATGTTTTCTTGCAACTTTTCAATAGGTCATATCCCCTTTATTTTCCATGGCATTTTGATAATTCTTTCAGCTTTTTTCAAGTTGTTTAGAGCCATTTAAAATAAACCTTGTCTGAAAATAGTGCATCAACCCCTTTAATACTATTGTAACACGAATATATATTGTTTCCTTTCCAAAGTTAAATCTAATAAAGATGTTACAATGGCTCTAATTGATTTATATGAATTACATTGTAATAGTAGTATATAAAACAGAGTAAATGGAGTAGGTAGAAACCATTTAAGAACACAGTTTAAATCAGAGTATGAAGTTGAATCATATTGCACACTTTTATTGCCTTTACAGCTTTAGAGCTGCATTTGCAAAGTTAGGTGTGGTGTGGCAAGACTGAGGACGAGATGCATGCTGTTATAGAATATCTATGTATGGTGATATTAAAAAAAACTTATTTGATAAATCTTTATTGTGTCGCCTGCATAGCATGGCAGACTCTTAGGGATCACTTTGTCCGCCGTCGTCCGTCACACTTAATAACCTGCAAACTAACCTTGGTCGTAACTTGAAAAGTATTTAACCTATGTTTATGAAACTTCACACACATCTTAATCTTAACCCAAGGAATGTTGTTACACATGTCCAATAACTCTGACTTTCATTTTGGCAGAGTTATGCCCCTTTTCATAAAACTAACCTGCAATCTAACCTAGCTCACAACTTGGAGAAATATTGACATATGGTCATGAAACTTTATACTGTTCTTCCTTACCAATTATCCAATACAGATTTAAGCCCCTTTTCATAACTTCAACACTTAAAAAAAAAAGCTATGTAATTCATGAAGGATTGCACCCACTGTCTTAAAACTTTATAGTTAGATTAATTGTACTTGCTGAAACAAGCACACGACAGGCGACACAAGTGTTCCGTGGAACACCCTTCTAGTATTTCCAGATTTTATAGATGTAAACGAAACAGACAAAACTTTTTCTTTTCCAATAAAGATATGAAATGAGTGAGTGCCAAACTCTGTTGTAATATTCTCACAAAACAAAACTCTGTTTATCATGTTTATATTCTTTATTATAATTATTATATTTTTTTATTTTACTTGCAGTAAGCTGGTACGCTGCTTTCGTTTTTAGTTAATTTCATCATATTTTTTACTGTAAATAATGCAATAATTGTTAGAAGAGAAATAAGGCTTTATAACGAAGTTGGTGCTAATCAGTACACTCCAGATCTGATCTGGGTTGTTGTCTGACTTTTTAAAAAATAAATAATTCAGTAGCTGTTGCGATTTTCTAAATCACGTACTAATATTTCTATTTTAAGTACGTTTTTGATGTCAAGATTAGCACCGTCTGCTCAATTATTACTATGTATATTCAGAGCTCCAGATAAGCTTTCAGCACAATGCATGTTGTACGCATGAAAAAATAACCTTACGTATTTACAAATGCAGATTCTTAGTTAGTTTAAACTTATTTATTTTACATCGATTGTAACGAAAGCTCTATGAACTTATTTGAATCACTCTCGATGTCTTCCTGGGTAGAACCAGTACTAAGCAATGCAGATAAAGTGTCTTGCTCCGGGACACAACGCATATGACAATGACGGGAATCGAACCCTCGACTTTTGGACCATGGGTCCAACGCTCTACCACTAGACCACAGCGCTCTTAAAGGGTCACGTGGCAGTCCAACGCTCTACCACTAGACCACAGCGCTCTTAAAGGGTCACGTGGCAATCTTGAGCTGGGTAAAACTTGCGGCGTCCCGTTAGTTTTCCTCGTAACTTGCGTTCGTTCAATCATTAATATTAATTATCGGAATAATTCAAAGCAAATTATTTTTGCATTTAACTAACTGTTGATTATATTGCACCAATAGTATATTTAAAAACCTGTGGTAGAATAATGAAGACAACTGAAAACTAAAAAAAATATTAAAATATATACAAGTCAAAATGATACTGGATATATAAATTGTGATTCAAACTTTAATAGATACAGATATCAAGACTGCTATGTGTCCCTTTAA
>JAWPHD010017905.1:0-42419 GCA_037043455.1 Cyrtodaria siliqua
AGTTTCGCATTTTTCTATTTATAGCTTCAAAAATAATAAAGAATGCATATACCACTATATCAAAATAAACTTATAGGTACTCAAAACTAAACAATCAACACTCCATAATTAATATTAATACCATCCATGGACCTAAAAGATTCTTAGTTGTTTTCTTTCTGATGTACACCATGGACATTCGTGCTAAAGTGAGGACTGATCTTAAGGCGGTTGTAGTACCTATGATTTAGTTCTAAAAAAAGAAGTTATTTTGTGGAATATGTATTGATGAGGCAGAGTGTAACCGAGGTAAAATATTTATTTTAAGTATTTTTCAGGTTACCGTTAATCATAAACTTCGAAACACCTTTGCAAAATATTTTTATCGTAACTCTGGTCTACTTTTAAAATATAAAAGTAATTTAAAAACTCTTCTGCGACAAGGACTACCATATAACCAGACTGTGGTGACGTGATTTACACACTTTATAAGATCCTTGGTCATGATAACTTTCATACAATCTTTATTAAACTGGTTACAAAATATATCAAATGAGGGTATGACCCTATCATTTTACAACCCAGTGCATGTTTAGAGGGTGAACCTCAAAGAGGAAAGCATAGTGGTGAACTGTAAACGGGTCAATCACTAAACATGCAGTGCCTTGCAAAATGATAAGTTTAATTGTATAACCTCTTAATATATAAATTGTAATTGTATTAAGTTGATCATGGTCAATAATCATACGAAGATGTGTAAATACTGAAAACAAGCATCCCTTGGAAGCAACAAAACCAAACAAGAGAGAAATTAGCAGACCGGGTTTTACTGAGTCTGTTCATGAGAGGTAATATAATTTGCAACACACATCACGCCCCCTAACACCGGCTTAAGCGTTAGTCTACTTTAAAGCCACAAAGATTGGGCCCAAAGGACCAATAAGTAATAACACTACCAATTTATAGTTGGGGCGACTTTTTACAGCCGCCATATGTATGTTACCCGATTTGCAGTCTATAATGAGGTGAAACATATTAATATGTTTAATAAACTGATACTCGTCAATATGATGGCTCTTTTGGTTCATTTCGTATTTTCGTTATCTGCAGCAAAACAATGACGGGCTAAATAACCAGAAATAATGCTGAACAAAATAAAGAACAAATGAAATAATGCCGGGCTAAATAGCGAAAAGACGTCTAGAGAATAAAGAAATAATGCTCTGGCTTCTGCAAAGTCATTGAGTACCTTCATTGTGGCTTTCTAGGCTATTGTTGTTGTTTTTTGTATTATATTTACACGAGCATATTTGTGTTTTACTTATATTGCCTATTGATGCTGCCTTGTTGGTTAGAGATTAGATCATGGCGGGGATTTCTTTATTTACACTGTCCTGTTTTAATGGGTTGACGGTAGGGTAAGTGTGAGGTTTGGTGCACCCTAGAACCGGTTTAAACCCCCAGTGGCACTTTGCCACTGACCGTTCCAAGGCGGTAGCCCTATTGTCAACCATTTTTGTGTTTGTGATGTCGTTTGCATTTATTATTGCTTTTGCCTTCTTGTTTGTCTGTTTGCGTGTTTGTTTTTGTGTTTTGTGGTTTACTGTCCTCCTTGAATGCTACTTTCCCTGTCCGATCTTTTTATATTTTTTTTATCTTGTTTTTTCGTATTTACGCTTGGCGTGTTTTCGTTATTCCTCCAGATGTTGTCGATAATCTAAGGTACAAGCATTTCTGTGTCACGGATATAAGCATTACGACTCTTTCACACACTACTATACCACATTATCTAATCTAATTCAGCTTATACAGAAGACATTTGCTAGAGAATTTGGTTGTACTAATGTCATGACTTTTTTTACAAATGCTCTTATTGATATTTATAACATGTGGACTTTCTCTGATAATTGCAGCATGTTATCTGTTCTTCTTTTTTATATACGGTAAAACAGTTTATCGCCAGATTGTTGACACAGACAAACAATCTTCATTATTGAGAGATCTGTAAAACTTGGGAAAAGGTGTAATAACCATGATGTCATAGTTATCAAAATGGCGGCTTTCATATCCGTTTCAAAATAACCTTCAAATGCTCATATAATCCGATTTTAATACTTCTTTCACCATTGACCAAATATTTCAAAACTCTCAATAATAACGATTATTTGGCTGTATTCGTACATTCCCTTTAAACACTTACACAGCCTATTGAATACATGTATATTATTACTGCTATTATAAACGTTTTATACCACGATCCATGATACTTTTTGCTTTCTTCTGAATCATATGATCATTGTTGATTATGTAAATTTAAACTGTACAAACTGTAAAATAAAAGTGTTTCTAACCCAAAGATCGAAATAACACCGAGCTAAAGAAATAAAAAATAATGTAGGCAAACACAAAAACGAAACAACAAAATAACCACGGGCGTAATATTTAACGAATAACCGAAATAACGACAGACAAAAGGTTATTTAAGCAAGGTTTGAATAAACACAAGGTTGATTTTTATCTCTCGATATGACCTGTTTACGGTACGGTACACACAATCCAACACGCGTGCAATGTTTGTCCTTGATCCAATATGTGACTGTTTTGTTAAAACCTAAAAATATAATGTTTGTCGTGCACTTACATTACGTGGTCCCAGTATTAACTTTCATACCCCATCCAACCCCTTCTCCAAGAAGCGAAAACTGGGTTGGCTGGGGTATTAAATAAAACATTAATGTCGGCTTAAAAAGTTTGCATATTGTAAAATTAAAACATTTAATAAGTAGTTTTAAACAGTTTATTGCAATTTTCCAGTAAAAATGATTTTAAACATGTTTTATCGTCGAAATATCCGTTATAAAATCTTGCTAATAAAAGCTTTCCCATCGTTTAATGGAATTAAGGCGGGGCCACGTAATGAACAATTTTTAGCATGTTCACTTTTGTAAAGCAGATAGTTTACAGTCACGGTATAATTATGTAAACATGACTAGTTAACTGTTGATCAAACTACTTAATCAAAATGGCAAATCCCTAGATTTTTATTTTGTTTAAACATGTGTATTTCAAGCAAGGTAAACATTATGTAGAGCCATTTAACATACAAATAGTATGTCACTGTTGTTATTTGGTACCTGTTGAAAACAAAACTGTGAGAAGTACCCCATTTATTGTCGTTCTGTTTAATTAAGCGTCATGTTTCAATGTCAAACTAAACTAACAATGCCTTTTCAAATATACCGATTGTGTATTCTGGGTCATACTTGTTTAATATATATCCTACTGCTTAAATGTTAGCATGTTTTGCTGATGCTGCTGTTGCTGCTGCTGATGATGATTATGATGATGATGCTGTTAAAATAGATACTACATGTCGATTCATTGGCACGCAATCAAGAAAACAATCTGTCTCGGTTTAATTGAGTTTATTTGAACGCTGTGTACCTCTTCCTCTTCGATATGGCTATCCTGCTGAAATATGCCGCTGCTTCTACTCCTCTTCTATCGTTTTGATACGCTATTACTGCTGGTGAGAAGCTTCTTTTACTAATACTGAACATTTATTTTTATTGATTCTTGAAAGTCCAAAAACATGTATCAATCCATATGCACTATATATATATATGCACTATATATAGTGAGAAATATTTGCGAACAACCAAGGACAGACAACCTTCGGACGAACTACGGCAAGGTGCCTAGCTATGATGAGAGACACAGAAATCAAACGTATGCATTCACTTCCTAAAAAGGATAGCTGCAACACACGAAATCTCCATAAATAATTTAAGTAAAACACTTGACAAATGCCTAACCCACTGCGACCATTATGCAGTCTCTGGTGACTTAAACAATGACATATTATCAGATACCAAAGGCAAACCCCTTTTGGATTTTTGTGAAATGTTTAACTTATCGAATATTATTAAAGAAGCAACATGTTTTATGAAGAACGGTACACCCATTATCAAACATATATTTTTTATCACAAATAAAAAGGTTGTATTGGTACATATATTTACACTCAGAGTCGTTTTTTTATTATTTAAATACATATACCAGACGTTATCAGTTTATCCCTTTAAAATAATCTGTTATTTTACAACAGAATACACTCAGTTTATTTATACTACATTTATTTTCATTGTAACAAATTCTATGAATTTCGGCATGTTTGGTCGTGAGTAAAAATATTAATTTGTTAATATACTTTTTCTATCATTATGAAATAAAGGGCATACTAAAAAAAAAAAAACTCATCCCCAAGAGCATTACATTGGGTGCATTTTCTGTCAGATGTTGAGATATTCCTCCATCTTTCGACCTCTATTGGTAACCTGTGGTTTCTTGTTAAAAATGCTATAAAGACAGATAAAAATATCGGATAGGGAAAGCAGCATTCAAGGACCACAAAACACAAAAACAAACACGCAAACAGCAAACGAGAAGGCAAAAGTAATAAAAAATGCAAGCGACATCACAAACACAAAAGGGTTGACAATAGGGCTGTCGCCTTGGGACCGTCAGTGGCAACAAAGGCCACTGGGGGTTAAGCTTCTTACAGTTTAAAACTGTTAATGCTTAAATATAAAAACTTTGTTTCAAACTAGTTTTCAAATATTTATAGACGTTTGTGTCCGAAGTACGACCAAGCTCGGAATGCCAATTGTGTATGAAGATATCTTTAAGTTTTTGGCTGAACGATTTAACGAACCACTTTCCATTTAAAAAGTCCTGGCTATACCAAATTCCGAAAAAGCCAGACGTGCATAAAATGTGTTTAATATTTTCTATCTAGGTAGACTTGACGAGATCCGAATAATGTAATTCTCTTATCAAAATATATAATTTTGAAGAGAGTTTCGTTGTACTGTCACTACAGATATTTTCTATTAATCTTGTCCAGTAGGCAACTGTCCTCTTATTAATATCAATATACAACGGGGTAATGCCAAGTTCTCCATAAATCATGTATGATGGAGTAGCCTTTTTCATATTAAAGATATACTTGTAAAATTTTAACTGTACTCTTTCTAATATATCTATTTTTCCAGTACCCAACACTTCACTAGCGTACAAAAGTATAGGTTTTATATTTTTTCCAAAAAGGTCAATTTGTATATCATACGGAAGTGATAATGATTTAATCTTTCTCAGCAAAGAGAACATGGCTTTATTAGCTTGTTCTGAAATATACTTTTTTGAATTATTAAAGGAACCACTTCTAGAAAAGTATATACCTAAATATTTATATTCATCAACAATTTCTACGTTTTCGTTTACTATTTTATATACAGTATTTCGTAATCTTCGCCCCTTACTGAAAAATCAGTACTTTTTTTTTGTTTGCATTAACATTAAGCTTCCACGTGTCGCAATAATCTTGAAATATATCAAGGGCAGTTTGAAGTCCGTGTTCAATATCACTAAAAATCACGGTATCGTCTGCATATAAAAGTATAAACAATTTTAAAAAGATTTGTGTTTCTTCTATTACAATGTCTCTATTAATGCCATCTACCCCTCTACTGTTAAGATAGACTTCAAGGTCATTCAAAAATAAACTAAATAAAAATGGATGCATGCAGCCAATGTCAGTCAGTTCTCTTCATATCTGATATAAGGTGATAATAGTTTTAGCACCTTTTTAAATTAACAGCTTTTGCTCCATATAGTAAATCTCAGTTTTTAAGAAATTGTAAACTTAACTACTTCTTAACAGATTGCAGCATGTGCAAGATTTGCCAAGGCTGCCCTCTGTAGGGCTGATACTGACTGTATGATTCTTATTTATAATTGTACTAAATAGAGTATTGTTTAATATTATTTTTAGCTTAAAACTGATTAAGGGTCTGTATTCATAAAGGTATTCAGACAATAAAGTCAAGAAATAAGTTTATGTGTTGACCTAAAATGCATTATATAGTACTGTGATATATACTCTTAATTGGTAATGTTGTCATAATAATGTAAATTGATTTCTCCTTTGGTAGCTTTATTTTACTGTTGTTCTAAATATACTTAATGTTACCTACAGTCGGTTCAAAAGCTCGTCAAGAGCTGATGTTGTATTGTTTGTCTTTGTTTTTCAGTGGAAGTAATTATTATAAAAAAAATGAGTGATTTGATTATGTGAAACAGTCATTTAGATCGTATACATCTAAAAGTAGATTCCAATTTCACGCGGTTCGTTTTAAATTACATTTTGAATTAGTTGCGTACTGTTTTTCAATCGTAAACCTATGTTTCTGTTACCGTAGAGTATAACCTTACACCAAATAATTCCACTAAATGCAGCAGTGTTTAAAACTGTGTTTGCAATTTAAATATGATCTTATATTTCATTGTAAGACAAAAATATAAATGTTGAATATTAGTGTGAATTTTCTGTTGCAATATTAAGAAATTAACTGGTAACAGGACAGTTTACTCGGATTTTACGTAACGATTTTATAAAGCATTTATAAATTAACCAAAGTATATTATTCATATTTTGCACGAGAAAAACAAAGAATAGGTATTGTTGCTGTATATCACATACCATATAAAGATATCATTGGTCAAAATTTACGGGTTGTTTCATCATTATTTGCTGATGTTTGTGTTTGCCTCCAAATCTTCAGTTATATATCTTTTCTTTTTGATCTTAAAACTCGACGAATAGCAATAAAAATATCTAATTCCACTTTTTACGTTCCCACATGGACATTATCAGACTCTTTAACATTCAACGACAATTTACAAGCAGTTCTTTTTTTGTTAATTTATATTGCAGTTATTTTTATAATTGAAAGTCTTTGCTTAAAATATCATTCTCTACACATTTTCCAAAATACGGATGCAGCCAAAATTAGAATTAAACAATATTCGGGGAAAAAGTCAAGATATTTAATTCGGTTACAAAATGAAAGTGTTACATTATAAGTAGTATCCAAGACACAATATATTAACAACATTAAGTGGAAGGTATGACTTTCATAAAGCTAGCATCATTAACAATCGACTTTCATAAAGCTAGCATCATTAACAATCAAGATGGTTCGAATTTTATCATGTTACGATCATTGTCCCATGTTCTTCTATATATACATCCGTCAAACTATCACTTGCGCACAAAACACGCTCGAATGGTTGTGGGGTATTGTTACCCTCATGTATATAATGCTGCATTTGGAGCGCTGTGGTATAGTGGTAGAGCGTTGGACCCATGGACCCAACGTTGTGGGTTCGATCCCCGCCATAACCATATGTGTTGTGTCCCTGAGCAGGACACTTTATCTGCATTGCTTAGTTCTGGTTCTACCCAGGAAGACAATCAAGAAGTACCTTAGAAGCGAATCGCTTAAAACGGTAACGAATACAGTAAGAAAATATAAGTGTACATGTTTATTGATTTAACTGTCGAGATGTTTCTATTAATAGCACTATAAATAGCTGGGTTGTGTACTATTGATTTTTATGCCAGAATAGTTTGACTGACAACCAGTGTTTATATAATATTCTAGTAATTTCTAAATTATTGTTTACATCATGTGATACATCATATGGCTCATTCAAGGTTATTGTAATATTCTAAAGCATCTTTGATCTTCTATGAGGCATCGTATGACTGCTAAGTTTATTTAAAAATAACTTGTTTTACCTTACTGGAATATTCTAAATGTTCTATAACATTCTATGACAGTATTAAACAGCCTTTTGGGGTTGTTGTTTGGTTTCAGTCTTCAGTATTTAGGGTTGAGCATGTTGAGTATCTGGTTTATTATTTTAATTGAGAATTTACAAAATATAAGATACTGTGAATTTAAAATATATTGTGAGAGGATAAAAAGATAGTGTGCTAATCTATAATAAAAATGACATTGGATTATTTGGATATTTTGACTATTGTGAATTAATAAACCAGTAAATACTTGAAGTGATATTGGATTAAAGAACACATGACAATATAGATTAAAGGGACACTTGCCAATATTATTTGGACTTTTATTTGTATATCGGATTTTATAGAAATACAGGATCCATTTTGTGTATTTTCTATATGTGAATATTCAATTGTAGTACTTAAATAAATTTGTTGATTATATTTTAAAAATAGTTGTTGTTGGTTTTAATTCCGTTCTTGTTACATTTTACCCGTAACAGCATATATATTGCAAAAACAATGAAATACATTCTGAAACTACTCAAGAACATTGTTTCGTGATATGCAACATATAACAATTCAAATTATTTAAAGCTGGTCTAATTAATCTCATTCACCAATTCTAGACTCAACGTTGGCTCATTACACCTCCTATAAATTATATTATAAAACAAAGCTTATTTCAATTGTATTTCTTAAGTAATTACACACTCCAGTCATACTACTATTTTACAAAAGCTCAACATTACTCATTTCAATACCTACTTTAATTTCCTTCGCCAATAATTCAACATGTCTCGTTTTATGGATTTACGATAGGGTAAAAGTGAGATTTGGCGCACTCTTAAACCCGTTATAAACACGCCGCCATTGGCATTTTATTACCACTGATCATTCAAAATGCTGTACCTTTATTCTCAACCCTTTTATGTTTGTATTGTCTCAATCTTTATTTTCAAGTATGAATATATTCTATTTTACTTTGTGTTTAAATTGCGAAGATAGTTTGCTAAATTAAAAAGCAGGCAACATATCCTAAGTGTGATTAAACAATACTCAGAACCTTTAAATGCTGGAGTAGTGGAACCACCTATTCGAAATTCAAGTAAGAAACCAAAAGTATTTGAAAATGTACCACCGATATCTGTAAATATCGGGCTGAGCTATCTCCAAAGGTCGGAATGAATAACAGTTCCGATTGCAAGCACGGGGAGACGTTTTACCGCCGCCACACTGCACAGGCAACGCTACTGTGATATATATATATAAAAAGTATGAAAGGAGAAATTTGGAAATCATTGAACACGATAAATACAAAAAATATTGCAGTCTCGGTTTGATTGAAACTGTTCATGTACGGTAATGAAAATTGCTTGCTACCGTTCACGCCCTCTAGCCACGGGTTGAACTCAATATTTAAAATGCCAATAGTACATAAAGTTGAGCCATCCCGAAGTTAGTATGCATATGACGGTGAACATGGAACCTTCAATGCGGTATTCACACCATTCCATTGCCAGCGGCGTATGGTCCCAGTTTCAAACAAAACGTGTTGCCCTAAACGAGAAAACAATGGTCGAAATAAACAGAATAGGAGCAGAGGTTATGAATCCTGAAGACAGTGTAAATAACGTACAAGTAAGGCAGATTTGACGATGACTGACCAATACTGTACATATATTTGGCCTTGAATATATTAAAATTAAAGTGTTACCCTAATTTGTATAATGCTTTGTAAGTGTATATATATATATCAATATCAGTATTCAAAGTGGAGTATCTGGTTCATTATTCTAATTGAGAATTTTCACAATATTGGATGCTGTGAATTAAAATATATTGTGAAGGTTGCGGTACACTAATTGCTTTCCCATAGGCCACAATAAATGTTTTTCCGAAGATAAAAAATAAAACAAAACATACAAATTCAAAAGATGTGTCTTATTTTCAAGGTAAGTCCAAGTCCAATGTGCTAAAAGTTAAAATTTAGCATGTTTCCCCTACAGAACTTGCCATGTGGGCCGCCATATTTGTTTACATGCAAAACCGCGTGAAGGTTTTTGAGTGGAGTTTAACGGGTAAAATGTTACAAGAAAGGAAGTAAAACCAGCAACAACTATTTTTTAAAATATAACCAATGAATTTATTGAAATACTACAATGAAACATATTCACTTACAACAAATACTTCAAATGGATCCAGTATTGCTTTCATATCCAGTATACGAATAACGTCCACATAATATGGAAAGTGTCACTTTAATCTGAATTGTCAAGTGTTCCTTTAATCAAAGTTGTCAAGTGTCCCTTTAATCCAATTTTCCTTCAAATCTTTTCTGGTTTATTCATTAATAATAGTTCAAATAATCCACTGTCATTTGTATTATAGATGAGTACAATAATTGTTTATCCTTTCAGGTTGCGGTATCCTAAATACAGCATGGACCTGGCCACGCCCCTTCCAGGAGTGACCTGAGCCAGATGTGAAAGGTCACACAAATTAAAACATGCCAGATAAATGTTTCAAAATACATTTTAAGAGTTGTTAATTAATTAGTAAATAACATTTATTGAAATGGGAGCATTTATTTTTACCAAATGTATTTTTTAAACATGAAATTGTGATATTGACCTTCAAACCGTCTATAGCCCGTTTGACTAAGAATTCAGTGTTTCTTTATGCAAGACACTTCCCTTGTCCTCGTGTGTTGGATGGGATGTGTTTAAGGTTAAAGAACCGTAGGAATATATTCGATAGAATTAGAAGGGTACGGTTTCGTGGTTCATGTGTATCCTTCCATATCTTCTCTCTCTGGGGGACTGGGACGCTGGAACCAACCTAAACCATATACCAATGTGCTGTTTAATAACAAATCAAATGAATTTAATGAATTTAATTAACTGAAATAGTACATATAAAAGTCGAAATGTAGCATTCAAGAACCACATTCAACCAGGAACAAGCATCGTAACAAACAACCTTGCAACTATAAAAAGGATGCAATGTATGTGACATCACAAACATAAAATGTTTGACTTGTTAAACAGGTTGAAACTATTTTTCATATTCCGCCTGACAAACCCATTTTATCCAGAAGAATGTCCTTAGACCCTCTTAAACCACTCTTTTTTTTTATGAGGAAATATATGTTTCCCATAATAAATGTTACATGAATAACCGGGTCATATGTTAGAAAGCCAAGTACATCTGACAAGCTTTACGTTCCGTAAATATTATTTATTACAAGAAAACCGTCCACCATGTATAGTTGTTTATATTGAAAAAGATTTAAATTTAGCCTCGTATTTCATATATTTAACTGAAAACTAATTACTTTGAAACATTAGTTACCGTTAATAAATAATGAATATCTTTGAAATTCAAATTGAATAATGCATCAGAAGCCAATAGGCAACGGATGGATATAAATCAAAAGAAAATCTCGTACTAAAATCATATACAAATGACATGTTTGTCAAAAAAGCCATAACGTTTAGTCTAACATTTTGTCGTGTCGTACCCTTAACGGGATTTTCTCTTGTTGTCCTGGCTTCTGCTAAATCGTTGAGTAATTGCTTTGAGGATTTCTATGCGTTTGCTTTTTTATATTCATATGTATGTGATCATATATGTGTTATACTCATATTGCCTATTAATGCTGTCTTGTTTGTCAGAGAATATAACCTTTATTTACACTGTCCCGTTTACTGGGACGACAATAGGGTAAGGATAGGAATGAGTTTGTTGCACCCTAGAACCTGCTGGCCTGGAATTCACCAAACATTCTTCAAACTATTCTTAGACTTGAGCCCAAGTACTGAACTTGTGTTCAAAATATTTCCATGACCTTCAAAGATAAACAATCGTAATAAGTTGCTATTAATTAGTATGCGTCATATTTATACATAGCAACTTGCTTTGAACGTTTATTCTGTACATTTCTAGAAATATTTGTGATTGAAATTTGCATACTTGAGATTAAGTCTAAGAATATTCTCAAGAATGGTTGGTGAATTCAGGGCCAGCTGCCTTTTTTGCCACTGACCGTTCTTTGTTAGTTTCTGGTTGACTGTGGTCTTTGAATGTTACGTTTCCTGTTCGACTTTTATATCTACTAATACAAGCAGAATTATACACTTCGAATAAATAATCTCTGTTAATGACAAAATGCAATCATAAATCGTTGTTAAAATTAATGGGATCCTTTGGAAGCAACGAACAGAAATAAGAGAAAAAATGTAGGGTTTATTGAGTATTTTCAAGATCCAAGACTTTTCACGACTCATAGCACCGGCTTAAGTGATATTCTGCTTTAAAACCATAGTGATTGGGGTCGATGATCCAAAAGGACGAGTAAGTAATAACACTACACTGAACTGAAAATTAATGAATGAATGATACGACACGCCGACACATAAAGAGGTCATATTGTGCGCAAAAACTGATGAAAGATGAAGAAATGAAGTAGTAATTAAAAATTAATTGAAATATATAAAAATAAAACTAATAACAAATAAGGGATGATATGATTGTAATATAAACTATAGATGTAAATCATCAAATGCCCGTCAACGGGTATATAAGTATATAAACAAGTAAATATATATAAGAATATATTATAATGATTTATATATTAAAATAAAATCACATGTTCGGCCCGTAACAATATTAAAGCGTTTTTCGCTAACTGCAGTTTGGTCAATTACACTAAGTGGACATGCCAGGGACGTTGTAAAGTACTTATATGTTCAAACTGTGCACCTCTTGTCTACTTGGGAAAACATTTGTTAAAGTAAAGTAATTTAATAACTCTTCTGAAACAAAGACTTTCACAACGTCTATGATGTAAAAGGGTTCACAATTAGGGAACCGCCTTGGAACGGTCGTTATCCAAAAGGGTGCTGGATTTTTATAACCGACCCCTACTTTACAGATATATCCTACCCATACTGTACAGATTTAACCGACACATACTGTATAGACATAACCGACTAATAAAGCACAGATATAATCGACACGTACTGTACAGATATAACCGACACGTACTGCATATATATACCGACCCATAATTTACAGATATAACGCACCAGTACTGTACATATATAACCGACCCGTACTGTACAGATATAACCGACACATACTGTACAGATTTAAACGACATATACTGTACAGATATAACCGGCACGTACTGCACATGCATAACCGACCCATACAGTACTGATATAACCGACCCGTACTGTAGAGATAAAACCGACCCGTACTGTACATATATAACCGACCCGTACTGTACTGATAAAACCGACCCGTACTGTACAGATATAACCGACACGTATTGTACTGATATAACCGACACATACTGTAGATATAACCGACTCATACTGTACCGATATAACAGACCCGTACTGTACATATATAACGGCCCCTACTGTACCGATATAACCGACCCGTACGTTACAGATATAACCGACCCATACTGTGCAGATATTACCGACCCATACTGTGCAAATATAACCAAAACAAACTGAACAGATATAACCGACCCATAATGTACAGATATAAAGTTACTGTACATATATAACCTACCCATACTATACATATATAACCGACGCATACTGTACATATATAACCACAACATAATGTACAGATATAACCGACAAATATAAAATGACCCACACTGTAGAGATATAACCGACCCATACCGTACAGATATAACCGACCCATACCGTGCAGATATAACCGACCCATACTGTACCGCTAAAACAAACTATACTGAACAGATATATCCGATACGTACAGTACAGGTATAACCGACCCATACTGTACAGATATAACCGACCCATACTGTACTGATATTTCCGACCCATACTGAACAGATATAACCTACCCATAATGTATAGATATAACCGACCCATACTGTACAGATATGACCAACCCATAATGTACTGATATAACCGACCCATGCCTTACGCATATAACCGACCCATACTGTACTGATATAAACTACCTATACTGTACATGTATAACCGATTCGTACTGTACAGATATAACCGACCCATACTGTATCGATATAACCTACCAATAGTGTACAATATAACCGATCTATACTGTACAGATATGACCGACCCATAATGTACTAATATAACCGACCCATGCCTTACTATTATAACCGACCCATGCTGTACAGCTATAACCTACCCTACTGTACAGATATGACCAACCCATACTGTACTGATATAACCGGCCTATGCCTTACTAATATAACCGACCCATAATGTACAGATATAACCTTCCCATACTGTACATATATAGCTGACCAATACTGTACAGATATAACTTATTCTACTGTACAGATGTGACCAACCCATACGGTACCGATATAACCGGCCCATGCCTTACTGATATAACCGACCCATAATGCACAGATATAACCTACCTATACTTTACAGATATAACCGACACATACCTTACTGATATAACCGACCCATACTGTCCCGATAGAACCTATCCATACTATACAGATAAAATCGACCCATACTGTACAGATATGACCAACCCTTACGGTACTGATATAACCGACCATGCCTTACTAATATAACCGACCCATAATGTACAGATGCAAAGCATTCAACAACTTGCCCAAGGGTCATTCTGCTTGGTATTGCATTGGGATTTAAAATAATATCAAGTTTTATTCCATCTGCAGTAAATGGCATATCTTTCTCATCCAGACATATTCCTATTGTTCCTTTTTGGCCATGTCTTGAATTTCCAGACCAGGAAATTATTCCTTTTCTCTTTGCGTAAATAAATCCTTTTGCAAGACACTCCTTGTGATTATTAATATAACAACAATATATAGTGTTTTTTTACAAATAGAAGACCAAAACGTTTCCCTTGAGTCTTTTTTCGCGAGAAGTTAAACATTTTATATGATCTTTTTTCTTTTTTTACTGTGCACGAATACCCGCTGTATAATGCAATGTCCTGAATACGGTTTTCTTATGCTGGTGTGTTTCTTACAAAACGGTTACCTTTGGCAAACAATCGTTTGCAGTTGCTCTCGATAATCCAATTATCCACACTTGTAGAAAAAATAGAGTTTTTTATTTTGTCTGGAATATCTGTTAAGATCATATGACAACTTTTTTTCTGCTCAAATCTAATATTAAGATTGGCATATGTTTTTTATAATTTCATCAATTTCTTCTTGTATTGAGGTTTTGAGACAAAGTTTATTTGACATTGAATTGCATCTCCTATGTATCCAATAATACAAAAGTCTTAAATGATATTTGTATTGTGGTGGTTCTGCCCATTTTGAATTAATGTTTTTCAAGACATAGTACCTTCCATCCAAACCTTTAGCATGTTTAAAACTCATGTTGTTGTTTTTGTCACCCACGTAATTATGATTTGAAGAAACACAAAAAACAATTGTTTTGCTTTGCATACAATACATGTTTTTTTCCATATTTCCACTTTTGAAAAAAAAATTATCCTTGCGTAATATATTTCATTTGTTCCGTCGCGAGTTTTTTTAATACTAGCAATTTTATAAAACTTTGTCAAGCGGTTAAATAAAACCCATCCGTTATTTGTTAACACTTTCGTGTTTCTATCGTAACAACTATACTTGTCTCCTATTTTTGGAGTTCATTCTGATCTCAACAGAACTTCTCGTGTGTTATATTCATCCTGATTTTGAACATCAATATATAATCTATCCACAACAGCAGGAACATTCATTTTGTATATTTCAGAAGTGTCTATATAGGGGTTTGAAGTGCTATGTGAATTGTGTAAGGTAAATTTCATATTTATAACTTTTCTTGAATCTGGTTTTGTAAAAACATCATCTTGGGATGTTGATTGATTTTTTTGTATGGAACTAGAGTATTTTTTTAAATACATCCCGTTGAACTTTCCTCTTTCTATTGAGATTTTATTGATTATCAAATAATCTTCTTGATTATATCCCGTGTAACATGCTATTGCAACAATGCAGTTTTCCCCACAAGGGAGGGTATCCAGATTTGTGTATTTGGATGTTCTGGTTGATACTAGTGGGCGCTACGGGTAATGAAGTGCATAAGTAGTATCCAACCTGTGTCTGTAATTTGTTCTGTTTCCTGCCCCCATTGCTTGTCTTTGTTGGGCATAATTAAATATATTTCTCGGGCCTTGACTCCAATCACAAAAAGGTGAAGATGTTATTACTTCTGCCAGCAGAAGCGCTCCGTGTATGTCACAATGAGAATACTTTAAGTAAAAAAGTATTGGTCGTATTTATTTATAATATGACCAGGAGGTGGGGGTTGATTTTATTTTAGAATTAATCATCTTTTTTTCCATCTCGAGCACGCTTTTTTGATTATCTGCCAGCATTACATATGGTAATTGCTCACTGTCTATATAATCAAAGACACCAGGATATTTGATTAAAAACTCATCCCACGATGAGACCAAGCCGGTATCTGACTTTGTGAGAGCAATATCATCTAACATTTGTTTAGTAACAAGAATTCTGTTATTTTCTATTTTAAAAACTGGCCTGACTAATCTACCAGACTCGCAAAATATTCTAAGTTCTCCCTCGTCATGATCTGCAACAACCGAATTAATGTCTAATGTTCCGTTTGCTCTCATTAGATTTATTTCTTTTTCTAAATTTAAGAAATATTTTGTTATTCCGAGCCAATTCCCGTTTAGAAATAATTTATATGACATGTGGTTTTTTAGTTGACTGGTAGGAATGTTTCCCAGATCTTCTGCCCTGTCCACCAAAAACTTCTTCAGAAAAGCATGATGTTCTCTCGAGAAAGTGGTTATCCCAGATATTAATGTTAGATGTTTTGTCAGTCCTATTTTTGTGTGTTCTGGGGTTTGAGCGGGGCAGTTACTTACAACAAAACCATTTGCCACAAAAGTATGGTTTTGTGACACCGTCGTAAAGTCACACACTAACAGTGGACGAGTATGGAGACGAATAACACAAAGATTTCCTTCATAACAATGACCTATAAATTATCTCTCGAATAAATCATATTGGATATAACTATATTTGCAGATAATCTTCGTGTGTTCGATTATTTTTAAAAGTTTTAATATTTTCTTGTTGTGCATTGTAAAACTAAGAAAAGAGCAACTGAACACGCAAAAACATTTTTTTCTGCATTTAATTTGTTTTTGCTATTTTGTGGTTGTACCTTGTACTTGTTTAGATATTTTGCCACTGGCAAAAGAGCAAAACAGTTTTTTCCGATACTCCCATTACAAGTAGTCGGATCGTGGTAAAAAAAATCAACGTTGGTTTTGTCATGTTCATAGTCGAGAGGTATTACATATCTATAAAGAAAACCTCTTTCCGTCTATTTCGTTCTTGCAAGAATCAACATGATCAAATTGTTTAATAAAATTATCTATGTCTTTCTTGTGTCTATCAAAGAAAAACTTGTTTTTAGGGTCAAAACCAGCTTCAAGAAATACCAGGATGTCAAAATCTGTTTTGTTTTGGCTCCGCTAATCACTTGTTGTATGTTGCCACGAGATTGTTATATTTGATACAAGTCTCTGTACAAAAATCACTAAGTGTATCTGCTTTGCTTTTTTTGTGTTTTTCTTAATACCATTCCGCAAAGGAATGATATATAATGTGGTTGTATTGTTTTTGGTGGTTTCAAAAAAATATCAATAATTGGCTGATCTTTAACTTTTAATTTGCCTGCTTGAACCATTCCGTTGTTAGCTGTAAGGATGGGATGATCTTCGGTACAGATTTCGTATTTCGTATTTGTGTCAAAAGACCTCCAGACAAAGTTACGTTTGTTTTATGACCCACGCAAAACATTCCCAAAATTGACGGATGCAATTGTCTTGGACATGTTAATTTTACTCCAGGAGAACCACCTTCAGGAGCATCTATTCCTGTGAGAGACGATAATGTCTGCAAATATGACAATCTTTGGACTGGTTGGGCCACCCCTGTTTTTTTCATAATGTAACCTGTCGATAGAGCAGCCTTAAGTCCTTGTTCAATGATATTTGGTTTAATATTAAGTATAGTGTTTACATCAACGGTTTTGGTTTTACTTCTTGGTTTGTGAAACTTTTTGCAGTCTCCCAGTATTTTTATTTTGCGCGTTGTATAAATAGTGGAATCATTATATCTCCGGCTGCATCTACTCTTTTATTAACATAAGTATCTCTATCATCTAGAGGAATTCTTTCCAAACGCACCCGCAAGATTTTATTTGTCATGCAACACAAATAATATGCTTTGTGCAACAACGAGTTTTCAACATGCGGCAAAATTGTTCCCAATATGTATCTTACGTGCATTTTCATTTGTGTCAATTTGGTATCCTTGTTTGTTTCGTTTTTTTTTTTTATTATTTTTAATTTTGATATGAGGTATTCGATAGCCTCTTCTTGGTTAATTATCTTTACACCCTTGTCATTTTTATACTCATCAAGAGTAATTCTAAGTTTGTCTATTAACTCGGAATCGTTTTCATCGTAAACCACGTATGATACTATTTTCCTATCTGATTTTAATCCCATGACCTTTAACACCACGCATAAATTTACTTCTGACAAAACCGGAATCTTGAAAAACAACATGTTGTCTTTTTTTGGTTAATTGATAAAATTTGAGCATAGCCTTGGGTGTTTGGAGATCTAGATGTTATCTGGACATAATATGTTAAACTGCCAGATTCTTTTTTTGAAAAAAACAAATGATTTCTTTTCTACCATCCTGTCTTGTGATATGATTACCTTCTCATCTCCGTTAACTATAAAGTAACCGCCAGGATCAAAATCACACTCCTTTTTATCAAATCCTCCACTTAGGGTCAGATTACACTATTTTGATCTGACCATTAGAGGTATTGTAAATGTATGAACATTTAGAGAGGGACTCCCAACAATCCTCGAAATCTTTTTATCCGACAAGATATTAATAACATCATGATATTGCGTGACGTCTGCATCAATTTTAACAGAATATATTAACTTGCAAGATCGCGCATTCGATGGAAAAATATACTCTTGATATTGATCTCCTGGGGATAATATCTTAATATTTGAAAACTCAAATCTATGTCTGTGTACATCCAAAGGTTTTTGAAACTCGGAAAAAATATGTTCGCCAGTTGTCAAATAAGAATACAACAACTCACCCAAAAACAGATTATATGAGTCATGAAGATGTTTACTAGTTTAAAGGGAGATTTAAAATACAAATCGGCTATCTTGTGAAAATTTGGTCGTCTGTCAAAACAATTCCTAATTCTTCTATTAAACTAGACAGTAATTTCTTTTTTAAGCCAATTTTTTCAAATTTAAAAAATGATTTTTGAATATTACACTTGGAGTTTTGAAGCCATCAGCAGAAGTTGGTTAGATGGGGACAAGAGAATACAAAATTATCGGGACGTATTTTGGTCTTGTTTATGATCTGGATCAGGCAACACAAAAAATCAAAAAACATAAAATAGAAACCATGCCAGTTTTTTTTTGTTTTAACCACTCACAGGACCTTTTTTCAAACTATTTAGACAAGATAAAAGAGTTGTCTGGAGATTACTTTTATAATATTTTAGATTTGAACAAAACAGACTTGCCACAGTTTTTAAAAAAAATACATTCCTTGATAAAAAAATAATTATTTTGGGAGACCTGTTAGATAATGTAAACAAAATATTATATCAATTTGGGTATTTGGTTTCCGTGTTTCAAGCCATTCGGCGTTCGGAAACACATTTTTTATCCCGCAGCAAAAGAATCACCAGGCAAATTTCACATTTGGCAGAAATAATTGAAACTGTATCGTTTTCCATAAGAGAGTCTTGGACGTTTTTAAACGACTTGCCCGGGCACCCTAAAGAACACCAACTTGGTCCCAAGGCTACAACTCTTGACCATTTCTTTGAGACATTTTACACCGGGGAAGATGACAAAGACGCAGATCTTTTAGACAAGGCTATTGTACATTGAGTATCACAGAAACATGTTTTTCATTGATTTCGGATGTATGCCTCTCAGATAGGTTTTTGTACAGAATTTTTTTTTTTTGCTCTTGGTAAACGACTAGATATACTCAAACTATATGCAGAGGCGTATAAAAATCAAAAGATTTACGAGGGGACAGTAATTGCAGAACAAAGCTTTTTCGAGTGGGTGGAATATTCCACCAGGGCAGAAAATAGCAACACTGACTTTTTTACTTTTCTGGAAAATCTTGTTGTGAAATTAAAACTGAAGCTTGCTCGCGTAAACTTTGGCAATCTAATCCCCTTGGAGAAAACACCACATGGAAAAAAATATCACTTGTTGAACTGGACGGGTTTAAAAGACTAATTTGCTTGCAAAAAAAAAACTCATTGAAAATATTTCTGGTGTTGTTGTTACTATGATTGATTGCCTAAAATATATTCTCACGAAGAGGCAAATATTCTTAGAATGAAATATAGCGAGGATCGTCTTGGTGTAAACAGAGAAGAACTAATTTCACCGGAACTAAAATCTACAGAATAGCTTTGCCAACTGGGTTTGTTTTCTTTTCCCATACTTGCTCCTTTTGCTGCTGTAGGAGAGTATAATGTGGCAAAATATCTAGGATGATACAAAAATGCACTGCTCTTATTCATTAAAGATGATACGTTTATTCCGGCAGGTCAACTATTTTTCCAAGAAGTAATCCAAAGTGGAACACGACAGCGATATCAGAGGGCAAACATACTAGAACATTTGAGACATTTTCAAACTCTCTGGGATGCCAGTATGGACAGGATAAAAAAATTAAATGGACATGGTTAAGTTATTTGGCCTTTACGAACAGTGGCTGAATGTGAATAAACTTGCATATGAGCATTCCTTGAAACTGCATATGCATGGTGAATCAAATTTAACCAGGAAAAAACTCTTTTGCTCTAAAACCATCACAGGTTGGGAAACGATAAAAGACAGAAGGGTGAAAATATCGGACAGGGAAAGCAGCATTCAAGGACGACAGTCAACCACAAAACACAAAAACAAACAAGCAAACAGACAAACGAAAAGGCAAAAGTAATAAAAAATGCAAACGACATCACAAACACAAACGGGTTGACAATAGGGCTACCGCCTTGGAACGGTCAGTGGCAAAGTAGGCCACTGGGGGTTTAAACCGGTTCTAGGGTGCACCAAACCTCACACTTACCCTACTGTCATCCCATAAAAACAGGACAGTGTAAATAAAGAAATCCCCGCCATGATCTAAAGAAGTTTTGAAAATTTTGGGGTTTTCACGGAAGACAACAAGATAAAATGTTACGTTTCGGATACTGGGAAAGTCTTTGAATTTGTTGGTTTGGAAAAGACTCACTCTTGCATGGACCAACCGTTTTGCAGAAAGACACTTATTTTACACAATGTTCTCGCGTTCCGAGATTTACTAGAGTCGATAAAAAAAGCACTTTTCTTTTTGAGCAGATTAAAGTTGTTTTCCCACCGATGCGTTGAAAGTGCTGTTGATGTGATTATTCTATCTCCCAATTCATATGTTTTTTATGTTTTTTTAAAAATATTTTAGCTAGTTTCAAATTATTGGATTCATAAAAAGAAAGATAATCTCTCAAGTTTTTTGCCGCGCAAAAACAGAAGAATGTGACGAAATGGCAATAAGATGTTTGTCTTGATCAATAAGTGGAGCTTTTTTTACAGCTTCGTTGCCCCACAATAAAAATAAATTATGTTCTGTTGTGTCGGATATGTAACTAATGATATAGTCAGTAAACCACTTTCATTCAGAAGCATGGCACAATTTATTTTCTACCCCTCGGCACACAGTCAATGAGGTATACAAAAGCAAGCAACCCTGTCTTGCACAGGCTTCGAGGTTTCCATGATTTGGTTACTTTGTAATATAATGGTTTTCCAAAAGATTTTCAAAGATATTTTTAAGAGACACTGGTACTGGTATTCCTTCGGGACTGAAAAGGACAACCCCATAGCTTGTGGAATATATCTATGTTTATATTCAACATTGTTGAAATAAGGATCTTGCCCCAAAATAATAAATTTAAGCTTGTATTTTTAGTCAACAGAAACGAGTTAAATAACAAATCAGGATACGGAAAAATGTTGTTTGTTTTTGCCTTATCTTCTGTTATTAATTAACTTTATTTTTGGATTTTTAAACAATATTTGAAACATGTCATCCCATGATTTGTGATATGCAATATCCTGTATTTTTACTCTTCCTGTAAATGTTTTACCCCATGGTTCAATCTCTAAACAGCCATCTCGGTCTAATACGTCCATTTGCCATAATAGCCATGTTTTTTATTTATCTGTTGTTTTTTCAATATTTAAAATTGAAATTGTTCGTATTTTTAATATCAAAACTTGAAGAGTGTGTTTAACATGAACGATTACGCAATAAAAACTACAGGAAGACTATGTTATGCTTGCCATTCTGCGGATATTATTATTGATGAAAACCAAGGTTTTTTATGTTTGCTGTGATTGTGGTGCTGTTTTGGAAAATGTGTTAGATTTTTCTCCAGAATGGAAACAATATGCCGATGCCGAAAAAACAACAGGAGATGTAGATCATCACTTAGTGCTCTTTTGCCAATATCTTCTCTCGGAACATGTGTACCAAACACAAGAAGATTAAATATTTTACAAAAGTGGGATATTGTTCCTTACAACGAAAGAAGTCTTGTGATAGAATTTAAAAAAATACAGGCGGCCTGCCAAAAGGGGAAATTCAAGAGACGAATAGAAGATGATGCAAAAATTAGCTTTAAAATAATAAATCAAATCTTTGAAAAAAAAGAATTTGAGCGGGCAAAAATACATAATTGTGGGGTAAAACAGACTTGGGTTAAATGCGGCATGCTTGTACCATTCTTGTGTAAAACAAAACGAACCTGTGACACTTGCAGAGGTGTCAAAACTATACGATATTGAAACTTCAGGTTTGATAAAAGGATACAAGAGACTGATTAATATTAAAAAACTACTGTTAAAAACTTTGAGGTTCCTGAGAAATATTCTCCGGAGTTGATAAAATAAAACTACTGTTTGAAATTAAAAATTCGAAATGATTTGGCCGGCAAGGTAGTCCAATCTTATTTTAACATAAAGCTTTTAATAACTGGACACACGACTATTGTTTGGGGCGCTTGTTTCAGCCAAAGGTTTTTTGGACTTTTCAGACAAAATGCATCTCGTACCTAAATAAGTTGTATATCAGTGAAACAGACATTTTTAGTGGTAAATAAAAATACCTTACTTTTCAAAATCGGTTGAGAAATAAAAATTTCATGTGCGAAAGCTGTTTTTGATGGGGTATTTTCAATGCAAAATTCTGCAGCATGAAAAATCTGAAAAATATTTTTTTTTAGAATGTTTATCCAAAAATGGTTTTAAATTGTTGGATATTCATAAATTAAGACACCCTGAAAGTTTTATAGCAAAATGTGAAGGCTAACTAAAGTTATATGAAATTTCTTAATTTTCTGCTGTCCCGCCAACAAAAAATTTACATGGGAAAAGCCCCATCAAAAAATCGTTTGGGCTGTAAAATATTTATTTCTCAACCAATTTTCAAAACTAAGGTATTTCTATTTACCACTAAAAATACCAGTTCTAGTGAAATAAACTTGATGTACGTATTATTTAAATTGCTCAAGCTACTGCAGAAAAACCTTTGGCTCAAACAAGCGCCCCAAACAATAATTCTTTGATAGCGGCGTGCGTAATGACGGTGTTGGAAATGTTTAATGCGGAGGAGTCGATAAAGGAATGTGTTTCACAAGTATTAAATGTTTCTAATATTACTATTAGCAAAATATGCAAGGAGATAGGACCGTTTCAGTATATTTTATTATGTGATGAGATGACTAGCAGAATATCAAAAAAACTTAGGAAATGATATAGTTTTATCAGAGGAACTGGTCAAAGACATGAGACATTTCAAAAAACAAATTATGTTACTATTTAAACGAAACATAAACGTAAAATTGGAAAAAAATTAATGAATTTGCATCTCGAACTTCAGACGTGCCCACACTTCTTGTCACATCCAGAGCACTAACATCATATTTTTCAGTAGTGCTCCAATTATTAACGGAATAAATTATTACTCTTGATGATATTTCCAATAGTCTTGGAGCTATTCGGGGGAACAATAACAAAAGGTTGGACAGGGGGCGGTAGCGGTATAGGTGTAGGTGTAGGCACAACATTTGTTTCTAGCGCGAGCAGAGATGGTAGATTAGGCACAGACTCAAGCAAATTGAAAGACATCGACACAGTTGGTGGCAACACAGGCACAAACACCTTGGCCGCCGGAACAATCATATTGTAGTAAAGATGTCTATGGACTAGCCTCTGCGTGACTGGATCTGCCACAAATGCAATTTGTGGAAATGCAAGACTTTTGCCACGACAGGGACATTTCATTTTATTAAGGTAAAACAATGCATTGCTTTCTGTCGAAAAAGAATTGCGTCCGCGCGGGAACCAATTTCCCCTACTGTACACACAATCAGAGAGATGCAAATGGGTCATGATTGATTCTACCCGTATGAAAAAATCGGACGGAAATGAGACGTAAACAACACGTAATACGGACGTACTATGGACGTAGTTGAAAAAGTACGGGTGGAAAGAAGCCGTACACGTACTTTTCAAAAAGTACGTCTCGAGTACGCCCGTAAGTTTAGGACGTAATAATTCTCTGTTGAGACGTATTTCTATTTATAGACACGTACTTTGGAATTCCTATGGATTTTTTAACTTAGAAATTTTCACGGGACGTAGTCTCAGACATAGAACATTTTGCGAGACGTAATTGTGGACTTAGAATTTTTTCAGACACGTACTATTTATCATTTTAACTTAATCATTTGCGCGAGACGTACTTTCCAACTTAGCTGATTTTAAAAAATATTTCTTTAAGAATCAAAGTTGGTCAATCAAAGGTAAAGTGTTTCCTTTATTAATACATTATGCAAACATAAAATATGCCATTTCAACGATTAATACATTATGCAAACATAAAATATGCCATTTCAATGATGGCTGAGAGGAAAACGAAAAAACATTTCTGATTTTGTTAAACAGTGTGCAACTGCAATCATTCATTTCCATTTTGAAAATAATTAATCATATACATGTACTCGTCACAAACCAACAAATATTATTATAGTATTTCCTCTAATAGTAGTGCATGGACGCTTAGTGGAACAGGCATTCTTACGAAAGTTAAATAAATTCACTAGGAAAGATGTAAAAAAATCATTGAATTTTGATATAAATTTGGATTTTTGTATATGTAAAATATCACAATTTATTGAATTTTAACAGGTTTAAAGAACTTTTAAGAATGTTTAACCTTTTTTTTTTAGTGGGGGTGCTTTTATTAGGGGAGGCGCTACTACTAGGGAAAATATGGTATATGCTAATAGATACTGTCGATCTCTGTATGGTGAATTTCTATTTTTAACTTGCTCTAACTTTTAAAATACATTAAGAGTGTCGACTTTTTTAAATAAACTACAACTCATTATCAATATTATAGATGTATAAAGTTTGAAGACAGCAATGATTAAATATAAATGTCATGCAAAATTTCTTTAAAAAGTTGTTAATGAAGAATTTGAACCTGTAAACTGACATTAATCTCTAAATAACAACAATTCATTAAACATTAAAGATCTTCCAAAACTGACTCATTTTTTAGAACATGATATACATTTATTATTAACCAAGTTATTTATAATTTGCAACACAATTTCCCGTCTCTGAAGGATTCCATCACCATTAATATAAAGCTAAAAAACACATGAGCGCTCTCGAATACATCTTCAATCATCTTTTCATTAATCGACTTTCAAGTCTGTTTGGAAATTTACAAATGTATGTTTGTTTTGTGTCATTGATGTGCACACACATGCAGGTTGATACTATACAGTTCAATGGCACCACTTTCAGATGTTTTGTTGCGGTAACTGCAAGAATATTACTGTTTTCAGTGTAATTTGCACAGTGAAAACATTCAATAAATGCAACTACTTGATCTGTTTTGTTTGCATCGTGTAGTTTACCAAAATATCGCACTTGTCCAAACATTTCATTACCATCCAAATTAAATGAAACAGTCGAGTTATTTCTTCTGATCATTCTTGAATAGTCTAAGCCATATACAATATTTCCATTCAGCTCAATTCTGGCAAAACTGCTTATCTTTTCTAATATTGGTGCATGTCCTAGAAAGTCTCCGAGAGAAAAAAAATCTTCTTCGTTAAGGGTTATCCTTTTTGTAGTGCCAAGTATATAAACTCCATCTGTGATCTTTTCCCCCCTTTTTAAGTAAGTATGTTTATCGATTTCATTGAACAGCAGTGCAAGCTCTGTATCTTCAACAATACATTTCCTTTTCAGTTCAGGTAATTTCTGAACAAATGATACACCTGTGACAATTTGGTCATCTATGTTTTGTGTTCCCTTGATCAATTTTAAAATGAACCCATTTTTGTCTTCAAACGGAAAAAGCTATGTGTATAAAAAGGTCCATATTCTCGGACACAGTCTGGTAAATGCAAAAGCTGGTGTATACTTAAGGTCATGTAAAACTGGCTATAAAGTCTTGCAAAGTGCTTACAAAAGTCATTTAACAATAATTCAGCATCAGATAGGTCACTTTCTGTTGATCCATATTTTAAAAGAATGTGAATGGTATTGACAAAATTGAGGTACTGCTGGAAGCGTTCTTCATTCAAAATTCCATTTAAAACAGGTGCACCATAATACAATATGAAAGATCGAAATTCGGAAGCTTTTCAGTATTTTAAGTCTGTTTCTATTGATCTGGGTACTCGAGTTATATCTAGAGTTGGTTGAATGTTAACTAGCCGAGAATCAACTTGTTGTACTAAATGACGATAGCTGAAGGCAAATTTGGAGAATTCTTTCGCAAACCACAATCGAAGTAGTAATTTCTGTACACCCCACAAAACACCATGCATATAATCAATAGAAATCCCTAACACAATATCAAATCTTGGAAACAAAATCAACCATGATGGCCCTTTAACACTATTCACAGACGTTTGTTTTTTTCCTGTCTGCCTACTGTCAACTGCAATTTTTGCATCTCTTGCGACACTTTCATTTGTTCTCGGTGGTCCTTTAGGTGAATCACAATTGTATGGATAAACATGTGCATGTCCTTTACCAACCTTAGCAGATTCTCCCTTCTGTATGCATTTCCAGCAGCTGAATGAACCATTATATTGGATGCCTTTACACAGAATACATCTTGCTGGCAAGTCTGCAGTTCCACACAGAAGAAAAACTTTGCTTTGGAAATCGCCCCTTTCTTGAGAAAAACAATTAACACCAGTGGCCATAGTTTTCATTGAGTCCAAAAGTGGCTTTAGGAATGTACCCATGTTTGGTTTTGATCTCCAAACCACAATCCAGAGAGAATCAAATTTTCTTTCATCATTCTCATTTTATACGGCAGTTCATTTATTACTAAAAATATTGGCCATATGCTGATCTTACTACTCTTAAATACTGGTGCCCCGTCTGTATTAAAAACAAATGCAATATTTTCCGGATGTTGCAAATGTCCAGCATTGTGTACATAAGACTTATATAGGTGTCCATCATAAATGTCCTCATATTTTCCAGGTGGCACATTCCTTATAAACCTATCACATACAAGTGGATAAAATCCTTTTTGTGAAAACAAGTTCTTCACTTGTTCGATGATAGGAATTTCAAGGAAATATTTCTGAGTTTGATTATTTATAGGTTTTCCACAATCAGGATTGGAACAAAAAGTTGTAGATTTATCCGAAATACTTAATAAGCAAGTTGAGCAGTAATAATGTTTTATCAGTGTGTTTTTGATTACACTTAAGTATTTCTTGAAGTCATATAGCGTTGTGCAGAGTCTGTGACCATTTGGTAGTGAAATAGCAATGATTTTTAACAGAATTCCGTCACCAACTAGATTATAGCGTGTAGGGAATACTGCCAACAACAGCATGAATGCTCCTACAGTCACTTCTGCTCCAGGGTAAAACTTATCATTGTCTGGGTCATATTCTATATCCTCAGGAGCAGGCTGTTCAAAGAAAGTATCGGTTTGGACTGTGTCAAATATATCCTCTGGAGCAGGCTGTTCAAAGAAAGTATATGTTTAGACTGTGTCAAAATCAGGAAGACACGCAATCGGATCCCACATTTCTTCCACATCTTGATAATCATCAAAATCACAGCTAATTAAGTTGGTATCAATATCCTCAGGATTGCTTGTTGTTTCAAACACATAATTTGATGTTTCGTTGCCTTGCTGCCTAAAGACATCATCACTGACATCATCACTATTGAAGTGGATGACGTCTTGCGTTCCATCATTTTCTTTTGGTTCACTGTTTTCAAAGTCCTGAAATAAATAGACAAAAATTACATTTAGGAAACTTCACGAAATAGGGATTTCTTTATTTACACTGTCCTGTTTTAATGGGATAACAGTAGGGTAAGTGTGAGGTTTGGTGCACCCTAGAACCGGTTTAAACCCCCAGTGGCCTACTTTGCCACTGACCGTTCCAAGGCGGTAGCCCTATTGTCAACCCTTTTTGTGTTTGTGATGTCGTTTGCATTTAATATTGCTTTTGCCTTCTTGTTTGTCTGTTTGCGCGTTTGTTTCTGTGTTTTGTGGTTTACTGTCCTCCTTGAATGCTACTTTCTCTGTCCGATCTTTTTATATTTCTAACAAATGCATCTACAAGGACATAGAGGATATTTTTGGTTTGGAGCGAATATAGGATGTATTTTCGAGAAGTGAGAAAACTTACATTTTCACGGGTGGAAATATTTGAGTTTTCTTACTTCGAGATGAAAACAAACCCTAATATTCACGACAAAATAACAAATATTCTTTTTATTATATACCTTATGCAGAAAAATGTGAAGAAGATAACGCGCAACAACAATGAAGTCAACACCGTAAACAGTTGCATAACGTCACTGTTATAATTATGTTCACAGTGAATGTAAACAATGAAAATATAAGGTATTATTTTAATCATAAAATCCACTATTTCACTGGAAAGTATATAATAAATGAAATTATTAAGAATTCAAACATATTGCCATTTCAAGATATGGTACATGTACATTCAATTTGCATATATGTAAAAAACAATCAGTTACTGTAAATACCTGAACCTTTACGTTGTTAAACCAATGGAATCACCGATAAAGACTTAAAGTTCCCCGGTCATGTTTTTTTACATGAACATGTTTATGTTTATTTAATTCGAAATAAATACACAACAATTGATATTTACAATTCATACATTGCAATATCTGTGAAAAGCGATAATACGATTTTATTTGATGACGTAGAAAACTTTGAACAGGTAAAATAATCCACGGGTAAATATATTTATCAATTATCTGGATATAGTTGTGCAGCTATACAATTCAGATTTACCTCATTTCCACGTGCAGTCACGCAGTGATAAAAGTAGTATCTACGTCATGCAAATAATGCTTATTTGTGCATACAACTTAGTAGCGGATTTAAATAAAAAAAAATCCGAGACTATCAAGAAATGTTCATATGATGTTTAAGGGTTAAATGTGTTAAATTGATAATACTACAAAAAGGGTGGCCATTCATCTTTAAGTCAAATTTAGAGGTGTCAAATTGCTAGTCACTGATTGCTCATTTTATTTTGATGTTATAACAATATTATGTATTGTCAGGTATACCGTGCGTACTTATCATCCCACAAACAACCTTACTATTGCGGTAAGTTGTTTATGCACATGTATACTTGGAATAGGATTTGGCCTAATGCAATATCCCAGATGTACTTGAAAGAGTGCTAGAGTTCCCCACTTCCATCAACAAACACCAGTCATTATCACGTTCACCTTAAATCAAACTGCATGGGCAGAGATCTGTAAGAAACACATGTGGTAACTCGCAACTTATTAACTAGAAGCCTGTCCAAGTTAAGTGTGATGTTTGGTGCACCCTAGAACCTGGTTTTAACCCCCACGGCCACTGACCATTCTATGGTGGTAACCCTATTTGTCAACTGTTTTTTGCTTTGTGACAACAAATGTATTTATTCCTTATTAACATTGCCATTCAGAATAGAATAGAATATTTTATTGTCATGTTCCGAATGACAGTTTACTAGTCCCGGGCTTTGTGTTACTCGGTTTTTATCCTTAGGTTCTATTGTAAAATAAAAAATAGTTTTAAAAAGACGATAATTTTCAAGATTTTGAAAGACGATAATTTTCAAGATTTTGATTTTGAAATATACATATTATTGAATCAGTTTGCATGAATGTGCATGAAACATTCAGGGTTTTAAAAGAATCATACTGAAGATACTTAATTGTTTAACAGTAAACTTGGTTGAATATCAATGATAAAGACGGCGTTTATCACCTTACACAATGTATTGGTATGCTGTGCCCCAGATAGATAACTTTTGGACCTATTGGGTATTTCACTCATGAAATTAAAATTGAGTGAATTTCTATTTTTCAAAAATAATAGTGTGATTTGGGGATCAAATGTAAAACAAGCAAGGTAACTTCCCTATCTTTATGTGAGCTTTATTGACTTGTTATTCATGACGGGAATGATTTTTTCACAATTCGTAGGTTTTAATTGTCACCTTGTTACCGTCATGTTTTTTCTGCAACGAGGGACTTTCAACGGATTGAAATAATATGTCAGAAAGGAAGCTCATTACTATCGCCGTCGGTGAAGGGTCATTTTTGGCTTGAAAAAAGTTAAGGATAGTGGGATTATTTCTGTGAACAGTAACTCGGTTGTCAGTTACGTCCCCGTTTTGACATTTTAATCGTCTGCACAACGCAAACGCTTTCAAAAGTAAACAAGAAAGCGCCCAGACGACTACACAATAGTAAGACTGGTATAGCGTACATATTCAACTATTTAGCGTTCTCTTTTACTGCTCCACTTTTTCGATAATTATATTACGTCCAAGTCAACATAAACACCGGAAGTAAAATCTGCTTTTTGTAAATATTGGAATACGCACGAAAACATCAATCATTTGAACACCTTGACTGTCGATACGCTTGAAAATTAAAATGTTTGAGTGAAATGGAAATTGCTCGCGTATCTGGTACGCATGTCAGGGAAATTAATTGGGTATTTGGCAATTTTAATTGAGTGAAATACGCAGATACGCTGCTTATCTGGGGCACTGGGTATGTCTTATTTCTGGTCACTGATTTGTCAGTTTTTTTGATGATGCTCTATCATCAACATTATGGATATTACTGTATTCCACTTCCAGTATTATTTATTGCGAAGGAGGTATATGAAAACCCGTTCATTTAGCCAGTAGAGCGATACATGCCCTCTTGTTTTTATCGTTTTACAATCAAATTCAAACTAACCAGCTGTTACAATGAGGTAAAAACGATTTCAGAGAGCTCGTCCCATTTGTTTCTGGCTGAATAACTAATTACAAAATACTGGATTGCCATGCAAAAATATAGGGAGTTTTTTTCAACAGTTAACTTTTTCTTGTTTAATATATATTTAAGATGATAAGCCAGCAATGGAAGCATTTGCCAGAAAGTGCAGCAGGAAGGTCAAGGAGATCACAGAGACAGGACCACTTTCTCAACCACCTGCCTCGTCCGTCGGATGGGGACGCAATCCGGGCGGTCCCGTGTATCGGTCTATCCTCCGAGCACGTAAAAGAACCATAGGAATCTATTCGATAATAAGAGTAGGGCAGGTTCCCGGATTCCTATGTATCCTTCCCCTCTCTCTGGGGCGGCTCTAAATAACCTATACTGTGTTGATGAGCCGTTAAACAACATTCAATTCAATTCAACCACCTGAGTTTTTGTTCAACACGACCCTTGGTGAATCGGAGGATGAATCTAGCGTACAGCCCCCGCAAAAAAGGAGAAGTACTGCTGTAACGGAGAAAACAAAGACTTCAGGAACAGAAAATGTCGGCAAAAAAAAGCAGAAAACCGCGAAGAAAGGTGTAGCAAAACAGACTGTTGTAAAAGAAAAAGTCCAGAAAGGTTTGAACTCAAACAAGGCCTCTGCACTTAAGGTGCAAAACATCGTTGATGAACTGATTTTAAGTGAATGTCAAAGTTCTATGTTGGGACAGTTTAACAAGCCGTCGACATCCAAGAAAAGCACCAAGGAAAGCACACCAGTGCAAACATGGATCATCTGCAACACTGCCTTGCAGACAGTAGATGGTGAAAGGCGGAATGATCATAATGGACCTGGTAAGATGTCGGATTAGGGTTTCATCCCAAGTCATCTCTGTTACTTAAAAAAAAAACACTTGACACTCTCGATTTTCATTTTTGTTCTTCATCAAGCTTTTTTGCCATTGACTATATGACAAAGCACTTCTCATAATCTGTCTTCTGTCATTACTAAGTACTTAATAAAAATGTTTAAGCATTAAGTATACTTGTTTTCAACCTTTTAAAGGGACAATGTCCGTAACTTTTAGCTTATAAAGCACACACTAATTACATTGACAAACATAACACACCAACCATTATTGAATATTTACTAAATAAAACCAAGATTGTTTGACGGAATTCAACAGCGGTACGATTACACTCACGAGTAATAATAACTGCACATTGTTACAGTCGACCTCGCTCCCAACTGAGCTTAACGGGCTGCTTGTGCTGCTTATGTAAGGCATACTATATAGAAAACCCTGTGCGCTAATGGATGTCACGTGGTCAGTGGTCAGCAGAAAAAGTAAATAATGTGGGTCCCACATTGTTTACAAATTATAATAAAAACTCTTTTTTTTTCGAATTTTACTGCCATAATTGCATCAAATTGTCCAATATCCCCAACATGGTAAAGTTACAGTATATGTTAATGCTCTTTTTAACAAATATGATTAAAAATATTATGCTTGTTTGGTTTGAGTGCATGACTCTTTATAGTTATTTTTTCAATCAATTAGTTAAAACGTTGCAATTCCCTAATGATTAAAATATTTATACAGCGCTGTGGGATATTGTTTTAATGCTAAAATTTGTTTTGCATTCATGTTTCTACAGCTGTTCCAACGCCAGAGGTTTTAGACTTTTTTCGGCTATTGGTCAAACCTGGGGTACAGGACTATGTTAGAAAGTTCTTGGAGTATTATACGGATTCGGAGACAAACAATGAAGGCTATCAGGTAAGTTAAGAGCAACAAATAAGTTTTGATAGATATATGGGTATTACCCCATATTTTGTTTTTTACTGATATTTGTCAAGTCGAATTAGACCTGTATTAGCCATCATTTTCATTTTAATTGAGTTTTATACATAACTATTAACCATAGAAATATGTTTTCCAAGTCTGTCAGAAGGTTTTTGTCAGGCTCGTTTATGTATTTCAGCACAGCAATCACTCAGCACAGCAATCACAATGTCGTCAAGTTATATGTTTGTCACTGCGTATGTCTGTGCGCCAGACTTTCGTTTATTTAAAGTATAATATGCATCTAACATCATGTGCAAAATTTCGGGTTGCTGCAAATGCCCTACTTTGGACGAAATGTAAGTTGCTACAACATCTTGTTCCTTTCACTAAACTCAACTAGAATGTTCCTTATGAGCATCTTACAAGTGCACATTTTTGAATACATGTAGCTGTGACCTACTTTGGTATTGATTAATTTTGCTTCAATATTATATATTTGAAATATGCTGTGTAATCTAATTGCAGGGAACATATTATTCCAATGAGTTCGACTTTTTGATAGACTCACCATCCCATGGTCACTTGAATACACCATATGATCTACCTACTCAGGATACCTCAGCCATGTCTCATACTCAAAACACAGCTATCAACACTCACATACCCGTTCAGTAGTGCAGGACACGCCTACCTCAACTCTGAATCAACCTACGCAGGATACCTCAGCCATGTCTCGTACTCAAAACACAACTATCAACACTCACATACCCTGTTCAGTAGCGAAGGACACGCCTACCTCAACTCTGAATCAACCTACGCAGGATACATTAGCCCTGTCTCATACTCAAAACACAACTATCAACACTCACATACCCTGTTCAGTAGCGCAGGACACACCTACCTTAACTCTGAATCATCCTACGCAGGATATCTCAGCCATGTCTCGTACTCGAAACACAACTATCAACACTCACATACCCTGTTCAGTAGCGCAGGACACACATACCTCAACTCTGAATCAATCTAAGCAGGATACCTCAGCCATGTTTCATACTCAAAACACAACTATTATCAACACTCACATACCCTGTTCAGTACCGCAGGACACACCTACCTCAACTCTGAATATACTTGGTGCAGAACACACCATCTCAGAGCATGCAACATATACCCACTCAATACATGCACTATTATTTAGATCAGAGTATGCCTCAAACATCCGTTCAAAGCACATTTGCAATGGGCATGGTAAATACAACCAATCAAAGCAAACCAGCTTTTAACATGTCATATACACCCACACAAAGCACAACTGCTCAGAGCATGTATCAAACACCCGTACAAAGCACACCATCTCGGGTAATTCCTGAAACACTCACTCAGAGTACACCAGTACCGAGTATGCCTCAAACACTAGCTCAGAACATGTATCAAACACCCGTACAAAGCACACCATCTCGGGTAATTCCTGAAACATTCACTCAGAGCAACCAGTACTGAGTATGCATCAAACACTAGCTCAGAGCACGCCTGCACAAAACGACCAACATACAGCAGTAAAGAGCACGCCTCAAACACTAACTCTGAGCACACCAGCACACAGCACCCTTCAAACACCAGTACAGAGCACACAACATACCCCATCACAGAGCATGTCACATACAGCAGCTTAGAGTATGCTCGCACAGAACACAACCCATACATTAGCTCAATGCAATATGACCCAACCAACTCAGACAACTTTGAGAAGATCACCAAGAAAATCTCTGTTCCATGCAAGATCGTCAACAGCAACTACCAGCTCTGGTGAAGCTTCAACTTCCAGCAGTGGTCAGCATTCAACTTCTGCCGCAACTTCCGCCTCTCAACAGTCAACTTCTAATGAGGTGAGGTTAAAAATAAGTTTTTTGGCTTGCACTAAGCCATTAAAAATATTTTTTTTGTTGGAATGCTACCAACTAAACCGAAAAAGCCATGCAGTACCCAAATGAGATTTCTTTACAGTCAATAAGGCGGGAAGGAAGAACAACCAGTTTGCCGACTGTAAAACAAAATTGAGTGTACTAGCAACATTTATACAAATTATTATATATTAATATTATATATTATTTAGTCGCTATTATAACTGGTAATTCTCATGAACATTTTGTTTTATTTTATTTCAGGGTATAGTTAAATAAGTTGATTTCTATTCTCTAATGGTAAGGAGAGAAGACCTCATAAAGGCACAGCAAGCAGCCCGAAAGAAGCTAGACAAAAAAACAGGATACACCTTGTGCCTGAAGCTCATTTACGCACTATTTTCTTTGAGGAATTGGCCCAATCACGAGTACAGGGATTTGGGCATCAGAAAGCAGGCGATCATAGGCCAGTCCTTGACACAATAAAGATACAGGCGATAAAAGGTATTAGATTTGTCCTCTTAATCATCTTCGGCAAACCTTAAAAAATGTCTTTCTGTTTCCTAACTCTGAACTCTCACAATTGTGGGGAAAGGATTAAAAAAAATCATTAAAATATTACAAAATCACACAATTGAAAAATATTCAAAAAAAACACAACACTATAAACAAACACAGAACTGCTACTAAAATTGTAAATTGTATGGGTAATTTCGAGCCACCACAGAGAGAAGCAGTAAACATAGAAATCCGGGAATGCTGGCTTACTCGTACTACAGAAATTCTTATGATTATTTCACATGCTAGTGGAATCGACTCCGAACCACAGAACAGTCTAAATTTACTGGCCTTTCTATTTGTAGAAGAGCTTATTGATGAACATATTTAAGGTATTAAAGCATTTAGTAGAGAACAGGGTATTAATCAAAAAATGGCATCAGTTTCCTTCTCTTAGGCCCGCCTTAAGAATTATAAACAAAACAGAGAATGTACATTCAAGCAATCTTCTAAAAATTTAATAAATTAAATTGCTCGATTTCATTTGCTGAGGAAATTCTTTTTCTAACAAAGTATAATTTTTCTTCAGAAAAGGTTTATTATTTTTCATGTTTTGTTTAAAGACAAAGATTGGTTTATGTAAACGTTGACTGATTAGTTTATTTATATCTAATGATAATCGATTTTATTCTTCAATTTTTCAGAATACACTTTGGGCTGGATGAGGGCATCTGGTTTACCTTTAGTTGAGGGAAGTAGAATGAATGTTGCTGTTACGGAGGCAATTGGATACGCGAAAAAGAAATTAGCGAAAAAGTGAAGGACACAAAATTACATAATGAAGTTGCCAGAGTTTTTTTTAAATTGACAGTTATACTGCAACTTCTGTTTAATACTACAGGGCAGCTTCAATCCTTAGACTTAATGGATATATCTTTTAACATTTTTCTTTACATGATTTTTTTTTTAATATAAAAATTTCACACCTAAAAGAGTAGCTTTTTTGTATACACACATATACATACATTTTTTGTTCAAGTGTTGTCTATAGTTTAGCTGTTTATTATTAAAGGGGACTGCCTCTAGAATAGGTCAAAACTGAATCATTCTTCCATTATTTAGAAATTGTATTGCAAAGTAGGAGAGATTATTAATTTTGTAAAAGAGCGACAAACAATATTTAACAACATATTATCTGTCGATGTGTAAACATTAAAATTCCCTCAAATATCTTGATACTGTACAATTATATCTGTAGAGTAAACTAAGTCTAACCCACATTTTTCAGTTTCATTTGATTTTTGTACTTTGTTTACATTTGTATCAAGACTTTGTTTCATTATTTTTTGATTGAATGTATTATAGAGGATATTTGTTGGTTTGGAGTGACTATAGGATTTATTTTCATCGAGAAGTGAGAAAACTTACATTTTCACGATTGCTTTAGCACGAGTGAAAATAATTGAGTTTTCTCACTTAGAGATGAAAATAAATACTATATTCACCACAAACCAACAAATATTCCATTTATTATATACGCACAACCTTGAAACTTAGAAAACAGAAAAAAAACATAATGCACCTAAACAAGGAAGTCAATAACATCAACACGCCAACAAGTCAACAGTGGCATTACGTCGTTTTTGGTATTTCACATGTGAAATATAAACATATGTAGGGTTTTATTTTAATCATAAAATCCACTATTTCACTGTAAAGTATATAATAAATATTGTTATTAGAACACATTTTCTGCACCTGCTAAGTTAAGGAAGCACCTTTATGTGACATTTGTTTTGTTTAGTTCAGTTTATGAGATCAACCAAAAAAGACAATTCTTGAACATTTAACCTTTAATGCTTACTGAACTCGAAAACGACTTATTTTTTAATTAAACTTTTATAAATTGAATTACTGTTTTTGTTACTTTCTGACAACTTCAATGCTCACATAAACTCTTAAATTAAGCCGGATGGCTAGAAATGCTTTGTCGCAAGAAAATGCTTTAAATAGCAATTCCTTTTTGTGGCTCAGTTACAGGAATAATTCACTTAATAGTGAATGTCTTGTGCTCAAAGCGTTATGCTGTATGATTTGTATCCATGGTTACGTATTTGTGCCCCACATTTCAGGCACATTTGAAAGTTCAAGGTTACTTAGCCGTATAAAAAGTACGTCCGAATATTTATTACGTCTCGGACATGACTGGTAATGATACTTTTTCCAGGCGGACATTTTTGTCCAAACGTACTTCTTTGTCCACACGTACTTTTTGTCACACGTACTTTCTTACGTCTAATTTACTTATTTCGGCTCTTTTTACGTCTAGTTTACGTCAAGTTTCCAGGTGTAATAATAATTCACACGTACTTTTTGGCACGTACTTTTTTCCAGGACGTACTTTTTTACAGGAGTACTTTTGTCCACACGTACTTTCTTTGCTCGTACTATTTTACATATTTCGGCTCTTTTTACGTCTGGTTTATGTGAACAGTACGCCTTGAATTCCTTAATAGATTAAATAGAATAATCTTCAAAGTCCAGGCGTATTTAAAAAAAAATATTACGTCTCATTCCGGGTGGAATGTTTCATACAGGAAGTATTAACTAGCAAATAGTAATGGGGACATCTTTGACAATGTTTTTGAATTTTTCCACATGTAAAATATATATATACATGAAAAAGATTTCCACTGGAAGAAAAACACGAGTGGGATTAGTTTTTACTCCCGGCAACAACAATGGTGATAACTGCAATATGATGAAAAATATTACAACTTTGGAAAAATTGGATTTTTTGACCTTTCTGATAAAAAATTTTGAGTTTGTGTTATAAGTTTTTTTCTTTCGAAGATGCTCAAAAATGGATAAAAAAAACCCACACATTCCCCGTTTAAAACACAAAAACAAATTATGAATTCTGCTTTAAATGTTTACGGAAAAAATGTTTTTATTGCTGACTCTGCTTTGGCTAATTATTTTATTTTATATATAAAAAAAGACTACTTGGCAGGATATACAGAAAAACTCATGGATATATTATTATACGGGGGACGATGATATTATTTTTTTCGGACTAAAACACAAACGTCCTTCGCTATTCTGATTTTTATTCAACCAGGGTTAGTTTTATCATTAAAACGTTTTAAATCAAACCAATATTGTGAAATTTATAACAAGACATATTGATGCTAAAAATCAAAACTGGGGGAAATGAAAACAACAACCTCGGAGTAATGGGAAAATGTTTTGTGAAACATATAATCACAAATATAAAAGTCACACTAAAAAATTAATAGTAATATTATATATACATGACGCTGTTTAATTACATCAACCCGAATGGTTATGTTGTTCCTACCTATGCATATACAAATACGTATGACACGCATGATGTTTTAAGATTTCATGACTTTGCAAAAAGGTACAGCCAAGTGATGATGCTAGATATACTTGAAAACTTATATTACAAGTCTTTGGACAAGTGGTTATATAATGAAATGGCTTACATTTTAAAACATTTTATTGTTGATGGTAAGTTTGTAAAACTTGTGTCCATCGATACAGTATACCAAAGTAATGATATAAAAAAGGCAATGATGAGGTTTTTGAAAAAAAAGATGATTATATATCTGACACGTTTTTAACAAAACCAGTTCTCAAAATGCTTGCAGACAAAATATGCAGAAAATACTATTTTTCATACGAGCAGCTGCCCCATAAAAAAATATTTATTAAAAACGAAATAGAACAAAAAATACTCCGGGTCATATGGAATAAGTTATCTTTTTAAAGATTTCAAAAAATACTTTGTTAAGTTTTCGGAGTGAGATTCCCCCAATAGAAATATATGCTTCAGAGGCGAATACACTTTTTCAATTTCGAACAAAATTTGTTTTATTTTTGTATCGCAATCTTCTTCGATGTATCCTGTTGCTGTTATTTTGTATTTTGGAGACGAAACGTGCATATTTTTTTAATCTGCAACATCCAAGCATTTTTTCAAAAGTTCGTTTCCTTTTGGTTCAACTATTGTTAGTTCAAAATACTGATACATTATCATTTCGTTTTTGGACACTCTTTGATTTATGTTATCTGAAAGTTTGGATACAATAGTTTCATTTCAAAACACCACCGTAGAAAAAAACTTTTGCGGGTCGGACATCAGGTTGTTGAATATTTCTTTTGGTTCTTCCCAAAACCCATAAACCACTTTTTTGAACCGGCGAGCATAATAGTTTTGACCGTGTAATTCTGTGATTAGATGCAAGTCATCAAAAAAAATATTTATATTTTTTATGCATAAAAACTCTTGCAGGTAATCTATCCGTGATTTTATTCTATTGTAACTCAAGAACACCTCTTCGTCCGGGAAAGGTAAGACCAACATTGGATAAATTTCCCCAACGTTAAAGAATGTCTTTAGGTGTTTTTTTTACTAACTTCTGCCGCATCCAAATGAGCGGGCATGTTGTCATATTCTATCATATCACAATATATGCAGTTTTCCCCAAATGAATTTATTGTTACAAACACAACATCCCAATGGATGGTCTTTCAGATTCATAAAACATGTCTAAAAATTAACAATACTCTTATTAAAAGATATCACACATTCAATTTTTAATTTTTACAGCGTACACAATCCAGCAAATATGGTCTTTACTTGCAAGTAACAAACTTATACGTATGTTTTTGTCTGCAAACCTTTGAAGATATGTTGTGAAATGTTTCAAAAACCATAATAAGCGTTTGTTTCTCCTTTGTTTCATTTCAATGCTATTATAAAAAATACAATCATTTTTTGAAAACTTTTTTAAGCAAATCCATCCATCTTCTATGTGCCCATTATCTAACACTCTTTGAAATTTAGACATCTCCCGGTTAAATAAAACAATAAAATCATGTTGTGTTGATATTTTCAAAACTGTTCTTTTGTGCAAAACTCGTATTTTCTTATCATTTTAAAGAGAAAACTATGATGCATAATTTTTTTGATAACGTGAAACGCAAACTCCTTATCTTCTATTATCTTTAGCCAATTACGTTCAATAAACAATGCCGTATTATCATCCCCTTGTGTAAAATCATCAGACATGTGTTGAAGATTGTTGGCAAAATAGATCTTTTCCATATATTATAATACTGATTATTTTATAGAAACAGTCTCGGCCGTGCCGATATCAAAACTAACATCAGAACTTTTTAATTTCTTATCACGAAGCTTTAGCATGACATGTGTTTTGTCTATTTTATTGTTCTCGCAAAAAGTTATAATTAGTTTTTTTCTTTTTGATCTAGTTTCAGATATCTCCACTGTTTTTTAAAACTGTCAAGCTCAGTGTCTGATAAAAGAAGTCTTCCCTGCTGGGAGTTGCCTTGCGTAGTTGTTTTTTTTCAAAGAAATTATAAATTATTTTTGGTTGATGTTTTTATCAACATCCATTTTTGACAAAATATTAGATTTTATAAGATAATGCAAATGACACAACACAGAATGGTTCATATGATAAACAAAAGATAAAAAAATAAAACACATAAATAAATCAGTTTTTAAAAATGAAATATATTTTGATGTTGCGTTTATTATTTATATAACACATTATAAAGCTTTCTCCTTTTTAAGCTCCTGCGGGGCAGAACTTGCCAGAAAAGAAATCACATATGAAAACGAAATGAATAAAATTCATCTGGAGCTCGGAATTGACACACATGATGTTATTACTGGAAATGATTACACCAACAAACAATTAATAAAAAAAAAAGATCAAAACTGGCAAACAAAATATGCGGCAAAAACAGATATTAATTGCTGCAAAGTGTATTTTTTAACACTAGATTTAATACTAGATTATTTTATCTCATCAATTAAAAAAAATCATTCTATTAGTAACTGGATTAGTTTTTTTAGTTTATGTTTTTCTAAGAGTATTCGATATATAACCTTTTTCCGGCGTGCAGATTAATAGATCGAAGGCTGTAATTACATTTATCAAGTCCCAAATTCAAAAATAACATTTTTTAAAATACTCCCCAATGATATAGTTTTTTCTGCTACTAGCCCAAAAATGTTTTTGCGTCCATCCGCCAAATTTATATATTCATGCATGCCCCATTTTTTTTACCAGACTGGTTTCAATATCTAAACTATTTTCTTTTTTGCAATAATAGTACATGTATATCTCATCCAGTAAACTTTGTATGTCAGAAAACTGTTTTAAAATCTTTCCCTTGTTTAAAAAATTACAATAATGTTGGGTTTCTAAAGCGTTTTCAAAAAACATCAGATCGAACAAAATGTTCAGACTTTTTATTTTGTTTGTTAAAGACAAGTAGGATTTGTACTTATTTCTTGGGTGCTTGTAACAAAAGAATAATATTGAGCATTGTTCACAAGACTATATTTTTGCAACTCGTTTTTTTTGCTCAAGTATTCTTCAATACAACTATTTAATTTTTTCGGGAGATGTTTTTTAGTTTTATCAAATTTGTCCCAAGATATGTTGTTTTTTTAATCGTTAAACCATGACATGATACTCCAATCGCTCGTGTGTGCAAAGATAGAATCAATAATCCCTTCTATCTTTTCAAATCGTGTTTTTCTCGCCCGAAGACACAGTATAAACTGCAAAGAAATACGCCTTGCTAAATTTCTCAAAAAACAAGATATGTGACACGATAGATGTATGTCGTATAGATTTTGTTTTTATTGGAGTTAATTTGAAATAATTAAACAGTTTTGCTATTTTAAAGAGAGTTATGACAGGCAAGTTATTTATTATTTTTGAAATTTCAGAATCAAATTGATGTCTGCCATTTGAACAAAAATTGGGTTTGGTAAAAGTCAAACTGTTTGATTCTTTTACCAAATACAATCCCCTGGGAACAAGAAAAAAACAATTATTTAATTTTAATTTTCTTGAACATATAAAAGAAACATATCGTTTTCGTGCTGTTTTTCATTAAAATAATATTTATTTATTAGAGAAGTTTCGACATCAAATAAAATAACAAGGACTATCCCAACCTGACTTCTATGGTGATGTGATTTATAAACTTCGTAAGATTCTTGGGCATGATCACTTTCATACTATCTTTGTTAAACTTATTAAACAGTTTATCAAAAGAGGTTAT